>PVIY010020568.1:26581-43930 GCA_004026745.1 Myrmecophaga tridactyla
GAGAGAGAGAGAGAGAGAGAGAGAGAGAGAGAGAGAGAGAGAGAGAGAGAGAGAGAGAGAGAGAGAGAGAGAGAGAGAGAGAGAGAGAGAGAGAGAGAGAGAGAGAGAGAGAGAGAGAGAGAGAGAGAGAGAGAGAGAGAGAGAGAGAGAGATGGGTGCGCTTTGAAGAGCCACTTCCCCTGGATAAAAACATGTCTCTTCCGCCCCAAGCCCTATCATTGCGCCTAAAACCACCCTTAAAGCCACATTTCCCTGGGCACTATTTTGTTCAGCGCCTTTTTCAGCCCAGAGGCATCTAGCAGTGGAGGAACTAGAGGGCTGGGAGAGAAGGGACTGGTCCAGAGTCCTGCAGAGAGGCAGAGGCAGAAGGCCTGCAGCCGGCAGGCGCCGCACCCACCTCGCGCCCGGGTGGCCCCTGGGTGCCGTGGGGCGGGGCCGGGCCGGGGTCGGGGATCAGGAGCCCGCCCTCCCCCCGCGGAGCCTGGGGAGGGGGCTGGGCAATTCGCCCGCCGTAATCAAGGCGCAATCAGCACTAATCAGTGTGTTCTTGAAATAGACCCAACTGGATGGGGGAAGCGAGCAGCCGCCTGGGTTTGTATAGCGGCAATCAGAGGGAGGCAATTTTAGATCCGCGGGAACAACAGCTCTTTGTCCGCGCTCCCAGGGACTCTGTGGAGCCCACTGCGGCTCTGAGATTTAAAAAAGAAGAAGAAGAAAAAAAAAAACACCCTATCAGGCCTGCAGCTGCCCTAGCACAGAGAGGGAGGCGTACAGACAGGGGTCCAGCCCCCTCTGGGGACTGAAGCCCAAACTCTTTAGCCCCTTGGCTGAGCCCCTACTCTGTGCAGGGTACATGGAGAGCCATGTCTTTTGGGAGAGGTGGGCATCCTTAGATGCATTTTGCAGGGGAGAGGATGGAAGCTCAGAGAGGTAGGGGCGCCCCCTGGGTCACAGGGCTGTTAAATGGAAGAGCTGGGATGGGAATCCAGTGGGTCTGACCCCAAAGCTTGTGCCTGTGCTACTTATGGGGCGGTAATGGGGGGACTCTCAGGCTCTAGGAGATGCTACCTGAGGTTTACACAAGTTAATGCCTTAACGGACCTCTCAGGTCTTGCAAAAGAAAATTCTTGAGACCTGGGGGCTGTTGGCAACCCAGTTTGCAGATAAGGCAAATTGAGGCTCAGAGAGGTGAAGCAACTTGCCCAAAGTTCCCCCAGATAGTAGGAGTGGTAGAGCCAGGATTTCAACTCAGACTTGTGAGCCACCAGAGCTCACACTTGAACCACTAAACTATATGCTTCTTCAACATCCAGCCCCTGCCACTGGCGGCAGGGAAGACTTCCCTGGCAACTCCGGGCTGCCACCCTCTGCCCCTCAGAGTGACACCTGGTTACGGCAAAGCTGGCCTCAGTGAGTGGGTGTGGAGGGGTGGTGGACAGGGTGGGTTCTGGAAATGCAGCTCCAATCCCCCGTCTGCTGCTACACCTGCCCATCTGCTTTCCCTCTGGGGTGCTGACTCTCAGGCAGAAAGGAAGCTTCTTGTTAGCAGGTGGGGGGAGGGGGAGGTGCTCTGGCTTGTGTCCAGTGGCCCAAGCCAGCTGACAGGTATGGAATACTTTATCACTGAGGGTAGAGTGGCTTGGGGGAGGCAGATGGGGTGCTGGGAGGGCAGGCGAGCAACGATGGTGATGGTTCGTCTGGGGCAGTGGCTGGGTTGGAGGGAATAAGTGGGTTTACGAGACTTTGAGGTGAAAGTAGGTGGGGAGTGAGGAGGTCTCCAACCTCCTGGGCATTCTTGCCTCCCCTTTTACTTCCACCCCCCCATGTCTTAGTTTCCTAGGGCTGTGAAGGACCACAAACTAGGGGGCTAATAGCAGCAGAGGTATATCGGGTCACAGTTCTGGAGGCCAGAAATCCAGAATCAAAGTGTGGGCAGGGTCGTGCCCTTTCTAAATTCTGTAGGGGAGAACACTTTCTTGCCTTTTCTAGCTTCTGGTGTTGGCCAGCAGTCCCTAGGCTTGCTGGTGCAGCCCTCCAATTTCTGCCTTTGTCATCACCTAGGCTTCTCCCCTGTGGCTATCTTCTTCTTTTTTTTAATTTGTATGCTGTATGGTGGGTGTGTGTGTGTGTCAGATCTCATTCTTTATCCATGTGACAATCCCATTATTGCAGCACCATTTGCTGAATTTTTTTTTATTTTTCAGGAAGTGCATGGCCCAGGAATCGAACCTGGGTCTCCTGCATGGCAGGCGAGAATTCTGTCACTAAACTACCCTTACACCTCCTATGCCCCTCTTATAAGG
Source organism: Myrmecophaga tridactyla (assembly GCA_004026745.1). Classification (NCBI taxonomy): domain Eukaryota; kingdom Metazoa; phylum Chordata; class Mammalia; order Pilosa; family Myrmecophagidae; genus Myrmecophaga; species Myrmecophaga tridactyla. Next base: position 28,885 of record PVIY010020568.1, read on the forward strand.
ACACCAGTCATTTTGGATTAGGGCCCACCCTACTCCTGTAGGACGTCATCTTATCTTGACCACTTCTGCAGAGACTCTGTTTCCAAATAAGGTCACCTCTGTGGATACCAGGTTACCTTTAACATGTCGTTTTGGAAGACACAGTTCAACTCATAATGCTCTACTTCAACCCGTCCAGAAAGCCAGTCAGTTTCTGCCTTTAAGATATGTCAGAATCTGATCACCTTTCCCCTTCTCTCTCCCTGGTCCACACCATCATCTCTTGCCTGGATTACAAAAGCCCTCTCACAAGTCTCCCTGCTACCACCCAGCCCCGCCAGCTCCCCACTCCAACAGCCAGAGGGGCTTCATTAAAACAGAATTCAAGTTGTGTCCCTTTTCTGCTCAAAACCCTTGCAAGCCTCCTCATCTCACATCTATACTGGGCCTCGAAGCCCTTGGTGATCTCCCCTCACCCCACAGCTACCACTCTCCCTCTTGCTTACTTTGCTTTAGCCATCCTGGCCTCCTGGCTGCTCTTTGAAGGTGGCAGGTAAGCTCCCACCTCAGGGCCTTTGCACATGCCATCCAATGCCTGCATGCTTGTTCCCCAGCTATGTACAGGCTCCCTCCCTCACCTTCCTTGGCCAACCTATTTAAAACTGCCACCACCCCTATGTCTCTCCCCACTTTATTTTGAGCCATCTCATTTGTCATCTTCTGCCATACTGTATATTTTTACTTTATAAAATGTTTGCTGGCTATCTCTTCCCACTGGAACATCAGTTCCATGAGACAGGGACAGGGTAGGTGTTTGATCAATATTTGCTGAATGAATGAGGTGTTTGGGTTTTGTGCCATGACTGAGATGGGTTGGAACAGACTGGAAATGGGGGTAGGCATTGGAGGTGATGAATTCAATTGGGAAAATTGACTTCCAGATGCCCAAAGGGACATCCAAAAGGAGACAGCCACAAGCCTTTCAGGTATGCAAGTCCATACCTCAGTTTCCTCATTTGTGAATTAGGCAGATGACCCCAGCCCCGCCAATGGGTGCACGCGATTCGGAGGGATGTGTCGAGATAAAAAGGGTGGTGATATCTCAAAGCATCAGGACTCAACAAAAATGTGGCTTCTTTGCTTGTTCGCTCCCTTCTCTCCTTCTTGAACAGCTGTGAACAGATCCCTGCAAAAGACGACAAGCTCAGAGCAGCTGGAACGCCCATAAATGCTGTGAAGAATTATGTGGCCCATGTGCTTCGTTTGCTTCGCCCTCATCCTGAGGCCCGTGGGTCGCCCAGTTCTCAGGGGAGTCTGGAGTCGGCGAACTGAGGGAATTTTCTCAGTGGCAATACCTCCTCTCTCTCACCGCCCCCCGCCCCCGTCGCCATTTCCCAGCCCCAGGAGAATCATTTTCCTTTCTCTCGGAGCCTTCATTTATAACCAACTTCTCAGCGGTGAGAAGAGGATTTTTGAAAGTAGCTTTATTGACTTTGTTTTTTGGAAGGTAAAAGCAATAGATAGTCTGTGTTTGTTTGTTTTGTTTTTAAAGATGTGCAAGAAAAAAAAATAGAAAAGAAAAATTCAGCCCAAACCTGGTCACCTACAGATAATTCTCATTTGCATTTTATCGTTTCGCCTTCCCATCTTTGTTCTGTGTGGGCCCTTGTATACAATTCTGTGCCCAAATGGGATGCAGCCAGAGCTGCGAGGGGGCTGGGAGGAGGTTGGGACTGGGGCGGGGCTGGTGGTGGTGCTGGGGGGCTGCTGTGTTACCGCTGGGCCCCTGGTCTCAGAGCAAATCCTACAGCCTGTCCTAAGGATTGTAGGCAAATCCCACAGTCCTGAACGGCTGTCCTGGGCTCCTCACCCCTCAGCACCGTTTCCAGCCACCCAGCCATACCTCACTGGAAACTTCACTAACAACCTTTTCAATAATCACCTTTCCTGTTTATTTGGTGCTTTATAAGACTTATAGCATATAGCCGCTAGCTCATTGAGTCCTCAGAATAACCAAAAGGGAGAGTTCCTATGATTAGCCTCAGAAGGAAAAGTGACGTTCTCCAAGGCACACAGCAAGGTCAAGACAGAATCCGAGGCTCATGGCACAAGCTGAGAAAAGCGACAGGTAACGAGAACCACATCCTTTCCAGGTGCAGACACTCGGCACATACCACCTCATTTCATCCTCTCACCGTCCCTACCAGAAGGAGGTTATTAGGTCATTTTTGAAGATGAGGACATCGAAATCAGAGAGGTCAAGCACCTTGCTCAAGGTCACACAGCCAGTGAGTGGGGGATTGAGAATAGAAAGCAGATGAGCCTGGCTGTTGGGAGTAGTTTTTGCAAGCAGGAGGTGGGGATGGGGCAGGCTGAGGATGAATTGTGCCCTTACGACAAGGGAAGCCTCTTTGTCCTGGACCCTCTGGTTGCCAAGTTCCAGCCGAGTTCTTGCTCTCTCTTCACCCTCCAGAACTTGGACCACTGGGAGGGGCCTTGGGTTTAGCAGCAGTGCCACCTGGTGGCTGATTTGGTGCCACCAGGGTGTGAATGGGCAGCTGCCTGCCAGAGCCCAGGACTCTGGATGGAGGGCAGTAATGAGGACAGGCAGGCATGGGGCTCCTTCTGCCCCACTGGGGACCCAGGCAAGTCAATAGCTGCCTGGTACACAGGGAAAAAGCCGAGGACTCAGGTTTGAACAGAACTGAATCTGATAAACCTGGCTCTGAATTCCAGTTAAGACTGTATGATGTTGGACAAGTTCCTCCACCTCTCTGAGCTGCTTTCCAATCCAGTAACATGGAGGTAAATAACAGTTGTGGTTGTTTTGAAGTTTATTGAAAATGCTTGACCCTATGCCAGGCGCATGTGAGATGCTCAACAGTAATACAGGCTGGCACTCTGCCTTTTCCATCCTCTGTCAGGGGCTCCCAGAGATCAGACCCGGACTCCTCCTTTGGGGTTCCCCTAAACATCCCCAGTTCTGGAAGTGTCCTAGCTTCTGCTCAGACCAGGCCACTAAACCCTTCTCAGTTCAGGAACAGCTCGCTTTGGAAGACACTCAATAGGGAGGCAGAGTTCAGTGGTGGAATGCTCGCCTTCCATGCAGGAGAACTGGGTTTGATTCCTGGAACATGCACCATCCCCCCACCACCCCCCAAAAAATGGAGGCAGAGAAAATGTCTGGGAGAATAAGAAAAGCCACGTTTCAGCTAGAACTGGGCTGACGGAAGGACCCCCCCTGGAAAAGTCAGGCCTGCACCAGCCTAGAGAGGTCAAGGTCAGGGAGTTCTTGGCCCAAGCCCCATCAGCCCACTGCGCCTCTCTTGGTTTGCACCTCTGGCTAGCCCTCCTCGCTCACACCGACCTCAGCTCCACAGCCCTGGGCCTCCTCTGGGAGCATTTCATTCCCACCCCTCCTTCTCTTTCCTCCTGGCTGCATTCTGCAGGGTGATCTCTGGATGTACAGCTCCCACAGTGACACCAGTACTCCTGGAAACTCTGGATGGCTCCAATGTCCCCCGGTAATGACCAGTGGCCCTGATACTTTTTTTCTGATATTTTTATAATGCATAACGACCCCCCAGTAACTCTTTTTTTTTTTAAATTTGCATATGGGCAGGAGGCACCAGGGATCGAACTCCAGACCTCCAGCACGGCAGGTCGGAGCTCTGCCTGCTGAGCCACGGCAGCCGCCCCCCCCAGTAACTCTTGTATGCTCCCCAATAATCCTTCATTTCCCCCATGGCCCCCTATTACCCTTATACCCTCCAGTGACTCTCACTACCTCCTGTCACTCCTGATGGCTCTGTACAATTCTACTGGATCCCTAGAAATCCCTCTCCCCACCTCTTTCAGGCCTCCAGAGCCCCCAGTGGTCCTTTTCACTCTCAGAGGCTCTAAACATTCCTTTGTCCATCTAAATGAATCCTACAGGCCCTTTATCATTTCTGGAAAACTATGGCGGCTTCCAGAGGCCGCTATGTAACCAGAAGGTTTTTCGGAGGTACCTGAAGACCCTCAGGTTTTCCCTAAATGGCTCCATCATATTTACCATGGCCTTGGGTGCTCCCAGGTCATAGTGGAGGCTGCAGTGGCACTCGGCAGCTCCCAAAGGTGGTCTGTGGAAAGAGCAATGCGCCTTGGAGATAAAGGCTCTTGGGGCTCTTTTCCCAGCTCTGCCACTTTCCAGCTCTGTGACCTTAGGAGTGGATTCTATCTCTCTGAGACTGTCTCTTCATTGGTAGAATGTGAAGACAGGCTGGTTGAGGACAAAGTACAAATATGACAGAGCCAAGCACAGTTGAGGACAAAGTACAAATATGACAGCACGGTTTCTAGCACTGAGCAGGCCTTCAATGCCTGCTTATTCCCTTCCTCATACCTGCTCACTCTGGGGCAAGCCAGGTACTTGTTCATCAAACCCTTTGCCCCATGGAGCACCTCTTCTGTGCCAGGGACTTCACCAGGTGCCATCCCTGACAAGCATGCCGTGACCTGACCCCTTTCATCCGTCCGAGATATTGGGGAGGGGCCACCCAGGCTCACAGCTGGTGAAGGCACATGAGGTGTTATCAACGCAGAGCAGGGATGGGGAGAACTTTGGTTTCTGTTCTGCTTCCCTAGACATGTCTTTCTCTGTCTTTGCTCAGGCTGTTCCCTTTCTTCAAAAGCCCTTCCTTGTACTTCCTGCCTGGTTAAATCTTCCTATGCCTCAGGGTACAGCCAAGTCCCACTTCCTAGATTAAGTGGTTGGGTGCATGAGTTCTGTTTAGACCCAGGTAAACCTTGGTTCAAGCCCAGTTCCTCCTCTTACCAGGAAATATATCTGGTATATCTTTTGGAAAGTTAGTAGCAGTTTATAAACTTCAGTTTTCTCATCTGTGGAATGGTATGGTGAGGATCCAATGAAGTAATGCAGGTCTGACACTGAAACAGAGTAGGTGCTCAATAAATGGTTGTTCTTATTCTCACTCTTAGCACTGTGTGAGCACTTGGCCCATGGCACATTCTTCTCTAGTTTTTTGTGGGGGTGGCTCGGACACTCTCAAAGCAGGGAACATGCTACTTCTTCCATAACTCTCACAAAATGAGAACTTATTCAAGGTGAAAGGCAGAGAGGATCCAGAGTAGGCACCAAAGACCATTTTTGCTTCCTCATGGATAATAAGGGCTCATTTACTTTTTTTTTTTTTTAATTTTTTTTTAAATTTGCATATGGGCAGGAGGCACCAGGGATCGAACTCCAGACCTCCAGCACGGCAGGTCGGAGCTCTGCCTGCTGAGCCATGGCAGCCGCCCCAGCTCATTTACTTTTAACAGTCCAGGGGGATGCACGTGAGCTGGGAGTACAGAGGGATGAGTTCTTACAGGATCTTGGGCCAGCCGTGTTCCCTCTCTGGATCTCATTTCCTACCCCATTCTATAGATGGCTAAATTGAGGCCCAGAGAAGTGGGAAGTCTTGCCCAGGGCTGCATTGGAGAGTTCAAACTGGCTAGAAAAGGCTTGGAACAGGAGGCAGAAGACCTCTCCTCTTGGGCAGCTGCAGGACTATGAAGAGCAAAGATACTGCATATCCCTGGTTCTAGGTCCTACCTAGTGGGTGCTCATAAAGGCCTGCTGAATGAATGAAAGGTTCCAATCTTCCAGTTGGAAGCTCTCAGCAGAAAGTGCCTGATCTTTGGTTCCTGATCCTCTCACTCATCCCAGAGGAAAATCTCTTAGGCCTGAGGTATCCACTGACTTCATTTCCAAAGCTCCCCTCCCCTTCTCTGGTTAGTTGCGTTGTCTGATAGAGCTAGGCTGCAGAGTCATAGTTGGTCAGCAGGGGTCGCCAGCACAAACACTACAGCTTGCAGGGTCTACTGGGTAAATTAGTGCCCCATGTTACCAATTCTGTAGGCTCAAGGACCTGCAAACCAGGTTTCCAAGACAGCTTCTTCTGGTCTAGCTGCTGACAGCTACTTAATACAAAACACTTTTAGACATGAGCAGGGAATGATGGCTGGGGTTAGGTGACTGCACCCATCCCTATGTCTCTATGAAGTTATGAACTGTTCAGGGACCCTCTACAGAGAGATTTTATCAATTCTTGATTTCTGAGCATCCAAATTTGTGGAGTGCTTTCCTTGTGAGAGGTTACCACCTCAGAGAGGCTTAGAGGCCAAGACAGGTTCAAGGGGGCCCTGAGATCAGGAATTTTAAGCAAGAGTCAACCAGACAGGAATGAACAGACACTATATATAGATGGCCTTACTGTACCGTGGGCTGGCAGGACAAAATATGTTCTCATGGTCTAGAGCAGTTGTTTGGAAAGCTCAGACCCAAGTCTAGAGATTTTGCTTCAGTTCTGAGCAATATCACAAACACTCTTTGACCTTGAGCACTATTTATGAAGGATAATTATATCTAGTGTGAGTTTGAGCTTTACCATTCATATCCATGAGTTCACGGAATCTTCATATCACCTGGCATCATAAGAGCTAGTCTCCCCATTTTAGAGATGAGAAAACTGAGGCTGGTAAGGGTAGATCCTGGAGTCTACATGAGGCTTACAGACTCCAGATCCTTATCTCTTTCCACTCCACCCTGACTGCCTCAGACATTATAGTCATGTCCTAGGGCAGGTGCCTGAGTTTTGTGGCGGCTGTTCCTGCCACTTAGAGGTGCCTATTGCTTTCTTTGGGCCTTGCAGCATGGAAACAATAAGGCACATGGATTGAGGGGTTGGGATTTGGGATGAAATGGACCTGAATTCTCACCCTGGGCCTGCTGTTGGCTGGCTGTGTGACTGTGGGCAAACTGACCGACTTCTCTGTGCTTCAATTTCCATCTGCAGAGTGGGGCAGTGATGGTGCTTTCTTTATCAGATGGTCGTAAGTACTAAAGAAATGCCTTTTGCAAAACTCCTGGTACACAGTAGACCTTCCATAAAAGGAAAGGAAGTGTGACCTCCTGATCCATGGGGTGTTTCATTTTGTAACACCAAGTTGAGAATGCAAGCTCGACCCAGGGAACCAAGCTGGATTTGCAGGAATATCACAGAGGTGACAAACAAGCCAACAAACAAAAAAGACACAGGGAGAAAGAAACAACCCATGTGCTGGGAATAACCACATGATAGTGTGTTCATTTCTTTAATTTTTAAAAATGAGTAAGCAGACAATTTTGTGCCCTTTGTATACCAAAAAAAGACGTTCATTATGCAAAACAGTACAACTTTGTCATATTTTAATAATACTGTAAATATCTCAGAAAGGATGTATTGTTTCTATTGAATATCAAAAAAAGTCATCACAATGGTGTGTATCCCCTGCACCCACATTTCCCTCCCCACCCCCCCCAAAGTTACCCAAATACTAGTAGGAAATTACAAAAAAAAAAAAAAAAAAAAAAAAAAAAAAAAAAAAAGACTCCCGCCACCCAGCCCCATGAGTAGTGTTAAATGAGTCAAGTGTTAGGTGCCACACATATGATGCCAGTGCGTTGAGATGACAGACCACGGGGATCTGTGCATCTGTGAAAGTCCTTGGTGGAAAACCGGTAGCAGCAGCAGTGGAAGGCTCCCTCCTGGGGACCTGCTGAGACAAGAGCAGGGGAGGATGGATGCAGCAGGGGTGTGCCCGAGCCCGGGTCTTCCTGGGTCCACAAGACGAGACATCTGGGTGAAGAGGCCGGGCTTCCGAGAACAGGATGGGTGGCTTGTCCATGAAGAGGTGGGCAGGTCTGGGCTGGATACACACACAGAGGGGTCCCAGAACCTGGCATCCTCACCTGCCCCGGGGGGTGCCAGGAGTCCCTGTTAGCAAATCCCGGCTTCGGGTGGAAGCGCGCCAGAACTTTAAAAGCTGGGAGGTGGGGAACTTGGGTGAATCAAGTAGATGGGCCCCCCATTAAGCTAAGGTCTGAGCCAAGTCTCCTTTCTTTCAGGCCTACAGGAAACTGAAGGCTTAGCCTGGAGAAAGCCTGAGTTTTCGTCAAAAGAAACTGGGAACATAAAGAGAAAGGAAGCAGCATGTACTTCTCCATCCCCAAATAACTCAGAATCGAAGGCAGTGGCTTGACGTATAATCCAATTACAAAAGAAGAGAGTTGTCAGACACTGAGGCCAGGCTCTGAGGGAAGCAGCCCAGCCTCCTCTGTGGATGCCGGGTATGCACAGGGGAGCAATGGGGCCGCCCAGTTCTCACCTCCCGTGAGTGGATGCTTTCTCCACCATCTTGGCTCTGGAGCCTCTAGGGAGGTTCGGCTAGGACAGGAAGGATTGGGACAGAGGGAGTGGTGGGAAAGAGAGGAGATAAGTGGGCAGTAAGGGGGAGAAGAGGCGGCTGGGGGCAGAGAAGGGGGTTTGCTGTAGCTCCCCCCCATTGCAGGCTGGTGGGAAGTCCTAAGACACACATCCTGCAGGGGTAGGAACTGCAGATGCAAGGAGACCAGACGCTGCTTTCTGACCCAGAAAACCAGCCTCCATGGCAAGCCAGAGCCCCGGCTCCAGCCAGCCCTCAGCACCGGCTAAGACAGAGAGGCAGAGCCAAAGGGGAGAGCACATCACCAGAAAGAAGGAGCCTTTGTCATGGGGGGCTGAGGGCCCCAGTCAGACCTTCCACAGAGCGGGCCCTGCTCATAGATGAAATCAAACTCGAGTTTAGGGGGAAGCACACATGACACCATCACGTCATTTCCATGATGAAACCTGATTTTAAATGCATGGGGTTGTTTCATAAGCAGGTGGGGGGTGGGCAGGGATCAGTCCTTCCAAGTCTTCAGAAGAATCCAAGACCGATGGCAGGTATGCAAGCCAGTGAGGGGCTGCAAAGAGAATCCCGGGGAGACTACACCAAAGGCCCTCAGAGACAGCCCGATCTGCCCTCTGCATTTGGGAGAATGGGACTCCGAGGCCCCGGGGAAGGTCACTTAGTGAGCTGGAAGCACAGGGGGGCCTGCACCCCAGGAGTCCAGAGGCCTGGCAGGATTTTGTCTTCTCTGCCTTGTGGCCTTGCTCTCTGCAAACCAACTGCCAAGAAGGTCGCGGCTTGAAAAGAGAAGCTTTGAAGGAGAAACCCTCCCTGGGGGGGGGGGGGGGGGGACACAGAGGAGGGGTGGTCGAAGGCGGTCATGGACAAACATCGGATATGGAATGGTCAGTTAAAAGGCCCATGGGGGGGACGGACAGGCATCAATCGCCTCCCCACCTTCCCCACAGCTCAAGTATAAAAGTTTTACAATATTATACATTTCTTCCTAACCCTTAGAAAACATTGATTAAAACCACAAGAAGATTCTGCTAGTTACTGTACAAACATTATCCCTTTGCAGTGGTTACTTACACAATACTTGGGGACCTGGCGGGGAATGTGACTTTTTAAACCAAAGTGTACAGTGGCCACCTTAAAATTAACTTGTTAATAAATCCTGTGCAAAACAAGCAAAGCCCCTATCATTAGGTGAAGTACGTGTTTCAGGTATTCGTTTATGCACATCGCGGGGCGGGTGGAATCAAAAGTTAGAAGGGTCCGAGGCGACCGGCGGCCACTCAGAAGTGTGTCTCCTTCTCTGTGATGGCGGCGATGGTCCCGTCGCCCTTGCGTTTGGGGTCACAGTCATTAACCATCACCGTCCGTGGGCCTGCCCCAAGCTTGCCCCGCATTTTCAGATCGGCGCTGGGGACCGTCAACTTCCGGAATTTCTAGATGGTTGGAGAAGAGAAGAGCTGAATGAGAGGGGTTGCCAGGGTGCTGGGGTCTGCCCTGACCCCTCCCAGGGTGGACGCTGCCCATGGGGCTGGGGAGTCACCATCGGGCCCACACCACTTGGAGTCGTGTCCCTGACAGTGAATTGCCCTCTCTGGGTCTCAGTTTCCACATCTGGAAAATGGAAACAATAGTGGCACTGACTCACAGCGTTGAGTGAGGTGTAAGGAGAGGGCAGGAAGAAGCTGAAAGCAACCGGGATCTGAGAGGTGTAACTGAGCTAACGTCCCTATCCCTTCTCTTGTCCCTGCTCCCCGGCAGGCTGCTCTGCAACTCGCTGGCTTTATTTATTTATATTTTTTGACTGGCAAAGAAATAATAAACTCTTTTTATTCACAGACAACATGCTGATGTACGTGGAAAACCTAAGGAATCTGAAAAAGTGAGTTTAACCACTGGAGCAGAAATGGACTTTTTAATAAATGGGACACCTGGGAAAAAAACAAGAGTAAATCTACCAAGTCACAGAATACGAGGTCAATTTACAAAAGCCAATTACATTTCTACATACTAACACACAAGTGGATGTTGAAATTTAAGAGTATCACTCATAATATCAGCCAAAAGACACAAAAGTATTAGGGATAAATTTTACAAATATCCACAAGATCTGTATATTGAAAGATACAAAACAGGCTTAAATAGTTGGAGAGATAAACCATATTCATGGATAAAAAACTTCAATATTGTTGATATAAATTATCCCCTTATTGATCAATAGATTTAATGTAATGATGGTCAAAATATCAGCAAGCTTTTTGTAAATAATAACATCACTGTGTCTTTTAACCTCTCTGAGCTGCCTAGTTCTCACCTGCAAAATGGGATATACCTGCGAGGGCTGTGGTGAGGCGAGTGGTAAGGAAACTCTAAGGTTCTTTATAGGATTGCCAGATAAATGGGTAAGTTTCCCCCAAAAGGTATGTCACTATGCCTCTGCCTGTCCAGGGGAACACAGAGCCTGTGAAATGTGGTCCTAGGGCCATGCTCAGAGAAATAACCATTACTGCAGAAGTGGGCTCAGGACTGCCCACTTTTACCACCGCTCAAGAACTCAGCCTCACCCCTGGGCAGGGGTGTGTGGATGAAATGGCTATTGTTCCCACTCTGCCAATGAGGGGGTGAGGATAAGGATTTCTAGATGGTTGGAGAAGAGAAGAGCTGAATGAGATGGGGTGAAGCTAAGAACAGACTCTGAAAACATGTTCCTCCCACCACAGCTCCTTCCTACCTCTTGGCACAAAGTGGCAGCACCTGTCACGCCCTTTGCCTGTGCTTCCCAGTTTCCCCTGAGATAGGACTCTAGGCCAGGATTTGGCAAGCCCTTTCTGGGCAGGAAATCTTTTCCCCGGGGAAGGCCGGAAGGACTTTTGGGTGGCCAGTTTCTCGTGATCAGGGGTCTAGCTCCTCTTTCAAATTCTGCCCTAAGAGGCTGAGCCTGCACTGTCCTAGAAGGATTAAACTGGCAGCACACCTGTGTGGAAGCCTCCCACGTGCCCCACACACACACAACAGTGGTTCAGGGAGAGGGCCGTGAAGCTGCGGTTTGAATCTCAGCTTTATCACCAAAATTGGGAAAGAAACTGAACCTCTCTGGGCCTCAATTTTCTCATCTGTAAAAGGAGGATAGTAATGGCACCTGCCTTTTCTGGCTATGGGGAGGCTCCAATGTTAGTTTACCCAGGCACAGCACTGAGCACATCATCTCCTTTTTAGAATCACGTACCCTTACAGAAATTCTCTGAGGTAGGTGATAATACCCCTCATCTTTCCTTTCAGGTCCTTTTGGTTGGCTGCAGAAACTTTGTGGAAACTGAGGCTCAGGCAGGGGGATGAAACAGCATGAGTTCTCTCCAAAGAATCTGCAGAGAATTCACTCTCTTTAACCAGCCCTGCTGCCTGAGCCTGTGGGGTGTGACCCCTGGGAGATGAAGCAGCTTGGGGAAGTGGACTCACCTTCCTCCTTCCCACACCAGGCCTGAGAGCATCTCTGGAGGATCTGTAAGGATACACTCACCAAAAGGCCACCTGGGATCTCAGGCAGGGAGTGCGTCCAGAGGCCAAGGTGGAAAGGCCCCAGGACAGCTCCCTCTGGACACGCTTAGTCAGAGGTCAGAAGAAGTAACCAATTGCCCGCAAGGCCAGCCTACTCTGGGGGTGTGCACAGGGTTAAGGAGGGGACAGGTCCTCTAGACTGGCTCTGTTTGACTGGATAACCTTGGGCCTCTCCACACACACCACCTTGTCTTCTTCTCACTTGGCTTGGGAGACAAATATTTCCTGGGGTGTGGTCTAGAGCAGAGACAAGACCCCAGAACAGGGCCTGTCCAGTCCAGAAGAGAAAGCTAGTTTGACCTTCTCTGCAGGAGGCAGCAGAGCTCTAAACAAGAGCACAGACCCTGGAGCTGACCTCCCACCACTTAGAGGCTGTGTGTCCTTGGGCAAGTTGCTTCACTACTCTGTGCCTCGGTTCCATCACTGTAGAATGGGGACAACAAGAGTCTGTACCTCCTAGGGTTCCGATGAGGATTAAACGACTTAAAATTTGACAGTGCCTGGCACACAGCAAACTGCTGAATAAATGAGAAACTAGCTCCATCTGATTCACTGGCTGGGTGGAAAGGAGACCAAATAGACAGCTTGCGCTCTAAGAAGGATGGACTCAGGCTGAAATTTGGTCTGCTAACAAGAGACTCCATATTGCATGACTCTGTTTATATGAAATGTCCAGAAAAGGCAAATCTAAAGAGGCAGAAGGAAAATTCATGGTTGCCTGGAGTGGGACAGGGATTAACCATCAGTGGACCTGAGAGGGTCTTTCCCGAGTGATGAATAAATGTTCCAAAACAGATTTATGGTGATGGGCATACAACTTGTTAACATCATAAAACCATCATATTGTACACCCAAATTAGGTGAATTTGATGATGTACAAAACATACATTGATGAAATGTTGAGAAAAAAACTGCTACTTTTTGGCCCTATGATCTTAGGCAAGTGACTTCATTTCTGAGCCTCAGTTTTCCCCATCTGTTAAATGCAGAAAAAGATGCCCGTTCCCCTGTGTTGCTCTAAAACTAAGTGTGGTACAGCATGCGGAAGGCCTGGCTTGGCAATGGCACAGGACAGAGGGCCGTCCCCTCACCCCAATGCCAGGCCCTTTCCCTTTGCCCTGGGAACAGTGACTTCAAAGAACAGGACACTAAGAGCTAGATTTGGTCTCTCTCTGGGTTCTGGGTTCCAGCCTAAGTGCTTTCCATATGGGAACTCGCTGTCTCCTTGCCACAACCTCAATGCACAGTGAGGTGCTGTTGTTATCCCCATTTTACAGATGAGAAGACTGAGGCTATGCTCCTGGAAACCAGCTCCCCAGAGGCCTCACAAAGAAGTGAGAGCAGAGACCCCTATCACGTCGCGATGATGGACTCCTGCTGGGGCTGGGAACCCCAACTTCCCTGGGACACAGGGTGGGGCATGTTTTCACCGTGCCCGCTGTCAGGGTGAGGGAGCCGCAGCCCGGAGAGGCACCGGGATGTGTCTGCGCTAGCCAGCCCTCCCGGAGGCAGAGCTGGTGCCCCGGCCAGGCCCCACCTCGCGGCCACCTCACCTCGGGCAGCGAGCCCTCTGTCTTCCATAGCTTGATAAAGACCCAGAGCGGGATACACAGCATGGAGGACAGGGCCATGAGCCAGCCGACGCCGTAGCCCCAGGCGGGGTAGGTGTAGACATTGTTGTACTTGAGCGGCTTGTACTTGACCAGGAAAAAGATGAAGATCCCCTGCGGAGAGGGGGAGACAGGTCAGAGCAGTGGCCCCCAGCCCTGCTCGGTCCCGGAGCGGCGAGGAGGCCAGCAGCGGGGGAAGGCTGGCCCCACCGTGACCGCCCCGGAGACGCTGCCCCAGCTCCCGCTGGCATCAGACACGCTGCAAAATGCAACTCTGCAGACCCTGGGGCGACTGAGGGCCCCCCGGCTCCCGCTGGCACCAGAAGCGCTGCAAAATGCAACTCTGCAGACCCTGAGGCAACTGAGGGCCCCCCGACCTCCCCGCTCACCCTCACCCACGTGCTCCGCCCTAGCCGCTGCCCAGTTAGGAAGTTCTATTTCTCCTAGGCCCTGCTCTGAGCTGGTTTCAAGGCTGCTTTCCAGAACGATGTTGGTCTGTGAAGATGTGTGAGATGGGCTGAGGTACTTATAGTGCCAAGGAGTGGGTGATGAGAGATGACTATTTATTTTTTATTTTATTAAACATCAGCCCACAAAGGCCCCTCTGTGGTCTGGTCTGAGGTGCAGAACACAAGCCACGGCATCCCCCTCGGTGCTGCAGCCTTCCCAGGTAACAACCAAGTAAAACCTTCTCTCGGACATCTCCCCACAGCTGGGGTGTGCCTGGCGGCATCCTTACCGCACAGATCCCTGGTGTCACAACCTTCCAGCACCATTTAATGAGCGACAAGGGCCGATAGCCTATCATGTCTTCGATGTTATCATAGAACCGGTTGCTTCCTGTCCGGAACAGAACACAAAGACACACACACACACACAGAATTTGTGCATGAAGACTCAGGAAAAAGGCTAGGAGCATTTGCTTTCCCCAGCCTGTAGCAGAGATAACACACGCACACTTGACCTTATTTACAGCTTAAAAACTTCCAAGGCTGTACTTATGTGAGGTTTCAGAATAAACTGCAGTAGGGGGGATTCTGGGCAGTTTGGTGCAGGCAGTGGTGAGGGGTTTCTGGGAGAAGAGCAGACTGGCAGAGGTAAGGGGATTGCCATCTGGCATGAGGGGTGGGCTCCAGGCTCTGAAGGGGAGGGCCTGGGCAAGCTGCCTGTCACCTAGCAACCCCACTGAGCCACTGGGTTTGGGAAACAGGAGGATGGGAGGTGGGTTGCAATGGGGGCCAGGCACCACGTGCTGCCCTGCCTCCAACAACATCTCGCTGGAGATATGGTGATGACTGCCCATACTGCAGATGGGAAAACTGAGCCTCAGGGGGTCCTTCCAGACCCACTGGGCTCCAAAGCCTGAGCCCTGAATCCTGCACTGCAGTGCAGGGACGCAGAAGCAAGCACGTTTGACAAGGGGGAAGGGTCAAGGGCGTACCCAAGAAGAAGGAGGATGAGGCAAACATAGCCAAGACCCCACGTCCACCCGGGGCCTCGGGCACCAGCCTCCCTGGCCCTCTGGCAGGGCCTCCACTCACCGTACACCCAGCCGATGCAGACGCACTCAAAGATGGCCACAAAGAGAAGGCACATCCCACTGGCGGCATAGGAGTCAAAGAGCTGGAAGATATACATGCCACCCTGCGGGG
>PVIY010020569.1:0-11189 GCA_004026745.1 Myrmecophaga tridactyla
AGACTCAGGTTGGATTTCCTGGGTTCGATTTCTGGAGCCTGCCAAAAAAAAAAAATAGTTTATAGCTAATAAGTATCTTTATGTGAAATACAGAAATTAAATTGAGATGTTTTTCTCTTTTAATGTTATTAAAATGAAATAACCTTAATTCACCAAAGCATATAAGCTATGGTTGTTGAAAATTCTGAATTATTTTTTTAAAGATATATAATTTTGGTAGAGTTATAGAGGCTTCACTCTACTAAAATTACTTGGCTTCCTTCATGGGCATCGTTACTTTTTAGTTGCGGTGCAGTCTGCAATGCATATAAAGAGTTTTTGATTAATTTAGCTTAATATTCTTTGAAGTATAATTTGTAGATTTAGGATAACGTTTCATCCTAAAAATCAGTGACAGTAATATAGGTATTTCTGTTGATGGGGAAGTTAGATCAATCTTTTACTGAATTCTAAAATGCTATTTAAGTTTTTAAAATGTATTAAAAGTATCAAAGAACTAAATTGACCAGATTGATATTAATTACAAGGCCATAAATAAGGAAAAAGGAGAATTGAGAAGTAAGAAGAGTGGTGAGAGACTTTGGCCCTGTTGACATTGTCCATAAAGGCAAACTTAACATTTAGATTTTTGTACTCATAGTGCAAGGCAAAGTAGTCAACACGCACGTCCTGCACCGGGTTGGAAATCTAATAGGAAATGCTCGTCACATTAAGGGAAAACCTCACGGGTCTGTCCATTCAGGGAAAGATAAGGTGGAAGTAAACCTGTAACAACCCTGCCCTATTGTAGCCGTAAGTCGTCCCTTATTTGTCTATATGATCCCCCAAATCTTGAACTACGAATTTAGTTTAAAATGCCTTCTACCAGAATAAAGGAAATCCTCTTTGAAGAACACAGTTTCATCTAGGTTTCAAAAAACTCTCTCCCAATACATTTTTTTCCCCAAGGAAAACAAGTAGCACACCGTCAAAAATGAACCAGGCACACGGGAAATACAAGTACCATGAGCAACAACCAGAAGAAACAACAGATTAATAAAACAGACCTGAGATTTAAAATATTGGAATAATTGCCTACATTTTACAAAACAACCACACTTGCTATGTTGAAAGAGATAAAGTTTGAAAAAGTCTGCAAGTTACAGGCAACTATAAAATCTGAGCTAATGGGCAGGAAATAAAACTTACAGAATTGAAAATACAATAATTAAAAATTTAAAACTCTGTATCCACACTCTCTCTAAGCCTGTTTGTAAAAGAAATCATTGCCCTCCTGCTATGTAGGACATGATATCCAGGGGTGAAATTCTCCCTGGTGGCATGGGAGATGACTCTCAGGGATGAGTCTTGGCCTGGCACCGTGGGATCAACAATTCCATCCTGACCAAAAGGGGGAAAAGAAGTATAACATAAAGTATCAGTGGCAGAGAAAGTTTAAACAAAGAGGACACTCTGGAGGTCACTCTTATGCAAGCTTCAGTTAGATATTGCTACCTATCATAGCTTGCCAAACCCCAACCAAAATCATCCCAGCCAATCCTAAAGAGCACCTAGGGCAATATATAACTAGGGTAACTTTCCAGAAACCTACAACCTCCAGAGGGATCCCTAAGCCAGATAAGCCCTGAAACCTAGAGGGCCCAACCTCAGTTAGTTCCATCTCCTTACTCCATATTATTGACAGTCCCTTCCAATATTAAAAAGTTAGAATGGTCATAGCCCAAAACCCCCTAAAGATTGGGATAGAAAGCTCAAAAGTTATGGTGGTGTTTTACAGAGAAGGTAGGATTTAACAAACAAATATGATTGCTGAATCATTAAATTTATATTTATTTTAGTCTTCAGTATCTAAGCGCAGCTAGAAATAAAAATCTAAAATTATGGAATTGTAACCCATGCCAAACAATGAAATCTATTCTACAACGAATTGTTGTGCTGTACTTTGAAATTTATTGCTTTTTTTTGTATATATGTTATCTTTCACAAAAAAGAAAAAGAAGTCGACTGTGATGATAAAAAAGTATTTATCCCTTCCAGCATCCTATATTCTGGAGCAGCAAGTAGGAAAAATCTGAGAGGATGATATGACAGCCCATGACAAACTCTGGGATCTGTACTGTAACTACTTGTTGAAGAGTGCTTTGAAAACTTGCTTTTTTCTTTCTTTGCTTTGTATATATGTTATATTATAGAATAAAAATTTTTTTAAAGAGCTCTATATCAAGTGAAAATGTATTTCAAGAATAAAGGGAAAATTGGCTTGTTCAGGCAAAGACTGATACACTTTGATACCCACAGATTATTCACTAGTTGAAATTCTAAAAGTCTTGTGTTTCAGGGAATGGTTATGATAAAAGAGGGAAGATCTGACATACATTAAAAAATGTAATATGTAGGTATACCTGAACAATTATTAACTATATAAAACATATATTTACCAGATGGCGACACATCTTCATTCTTGTATATTTTCCCTAGAGAAATGATAAATTATATTCATAAAAAAAAACCTGTACAGGGATGTTTATAGCAGCTGTATTTACAATCTCTGAAGAAAGGAAACAATACTAATGTCTTTCTGCAGATGAATGGATAAACAAACTATGAAACTCCAAACAACAACAACAACAATGAGCTTTTGATAATATATAACCAAGGCATTTATTCTTAGTGAAAAATGCCAGCATCAAAAGATTACATACTACATAACTCCATTTATATGACATTGTGTAAAAGTCAAAACTATAAGGATAGGGAACAGATCCAGTGGTTTCAAGGGAAGGTGTCACAGAGTCTGAGAGTATGACTACAAGAGTGTGGCACAAAAGACTGTTTAGGGGTGATAGAATTGTTTGGCGCTGACTGTGTTAAAGCTATCTATGCTTGTATTGTACGTGTGTTAAATTTACCCTTACTAGCAAATTCTAAGCAAAAGAAAATTTATATAGTTGTACTAATATAAAATAAAATACAGTTTATACCAGAAAATGTTTTAATTGATAGAGACAGAAAATCTCTATGGCTAAAGGATTATCTCTAAAGCAAAGGTATAATGTTTATAAGCTGATAATCACCTAATAGCATAACCTCAATGTATAAAGCAAAATTTGGCAAAATTAGATTCTAATATCTATGAAAAAATTCTCTTAACAACCAGTAGGTCAAGAAGACAAAAATCATTAAGGAAAGGGAAGATACTGACAATACAATGAATAACCTTGATTTAAAAAAACCTGATCACCCCTGCAAACATGGATAATAAATATTTCTAGTAAATATGTAAAATTTATTAGAAATTATATATGAGGCCAAAAAGCAACTCTTGGAATGCTTTTAAAAAATCTTTTTTTTTCATGAAAAAAAGTTAGAATGGGTATAAACCAAATATCCCTAAAGATTGGGAAAAGGATCAAAGGAGAAGGAGGCGTTATAACAGAGAAATTAAGATATAACAAATGACTGACTTCTGAATCATTTGATTGATATTTATTTTTAGTCTCCAGTGTCTTAGAGAACCAAAAAGAAAAAATTGTAGAACTATAACCTATACAAAACTTTGAAATCTGTTCTATAACTATGTGTTAAAATTTACTTTGACATTTATTGTTTTTTTTTATATATATTTCATGATAAAAATGTAAAGAAACTTTTTTATATATACCATTTGTGCTGGTTTGAAAGTATTATGTACCCCAGAAAAGTAATGTTTTAATCCTGATACAATTTTGTGGGGACAGCTGTTTCTTTTAGTCCTGATTCAATACCTTAGCGCAGAAATTTTTTATTAGATTATTTCCACAGAGATGTGACACACCCAATTGTGGGTATGACCTTTTGATAAGATGGAGATGTGACTCTACCCATTCTAGGTGGGTCTTGATTAGTTTCCTGAGATCCTTTAAAAGAGGAAACATTTTGGAGAGAGTTAGAAATGACAGAAGCTATAGCTGCCAACATTTGGAGAACAGAGACATGGATGTTTGGAGATGCTTGGAGCTCAGCAGCCATCATTTTGAGATGTTGAGCAAGCCAGAACCTGGAGAGAGCCAAGGGAAGCCAAGAGATGAAAGCCAGCCCCAGAGAAGCTAAGTGAGGAACCCCCACAGGAACAGAGGCTGAAAGCATGGAACCCAGGAGCAAGAGACCAGCAGATGCCGGCCACATGACTACCCAGCTGCCAGGTGTTCCTGACCCATCAACCTTCCTTGAATTAAGGTATCTTTCCCTTGATGCCTTCATTTGGTCATTTTTATAGGCTTAGAACTGAAACATTGAAACTTATTAAATTCCTCTTGTTAAAAAGCCATTCCAGTTATGATGTTTCATATCCTATCAGCTTGCAAACTAAGACCCTTTATTCTGTTTATCTAGTGCAATAAAAGTCACAAATCAACATAAAAATGTAATTTGAAAAAGTCAAGCGTTGGAAAGATTTTAAAAATCAAATAATACCTAATTAGACAGAGAAGAAATTGAGGTAGAAATTAGAAAATACTTGAAATTAAATGATACAGAAAATATTACTTATCAAAACATGTGAGATATAAAAAAATTAGTACTTTAGGGAAAGATCTACAGACTTAAATTTTTAATTTTTTTTTGAGGAGCTGAAAATTAATTAGCTCACAAAAATGTTTTAATTTTACCTTCTTTTAAAAGCTGAAGTAAAGATAGATATGGTAATAATGAGTATATAATAATGAATCTAGCCTGGGTTATATTTGTTTCTATGTCAAGCTGTCATAAAATAAATTGTTTCCATGTTTCTCACTGAATTTCTTTTTTCTTTTTAAATGTGTATGTGTGTATGTGTATGTGTGTTTAGAGTAAGTGGACAAAAGTGCTCAAGGTCTGCTAAAGTCATAATACAACCCTGACTTCAACAGCATACAGTAAAATTTTTAAAATACCTCATTTCATAATTTTGAAAGAATGTGATTTTGCTTCCAAATATGTTTTAGAACGGTACATTTAAACTGTGTTCTCTGAAGGTGCTCAGCAAAATATTAAATGCCATTTTATTAAGGTCCTTTTCATTTCTTGTTATTGCAAAAATAAGTTGTCACCAATAGAAATAGATTTCAGATAGTTACAAAATATGACTTGAATATTGTCATTATCTGAATGACATATTACTTTTGGAAATGATATTAAGCAATACAGTGCTCTACTTAAAAATGTAACATAAGATATGATAGTAATGTGACATGGTATGAAGGAGCTGGTTAGAACTGTCTTCTAAGAGCTTATCATGTGCATCTCTTCCTAATTCCTTCAGCAGCATTACCTTGGTAGTTTGAAATTAGCCATAGTGGGAAAATTTATACCAGAGAAACCTGTAAATCATGCAAATTGAGATTTTCCTGTCTCTGTTTGGAGACTTGATTATTAAACATTTATTATCACACCATTTGTTTTGGTTTGCTAAAACTGCTGGAATGCAGTATACCAGAGATTGAATGACTTTTCAAAAGGGAATTTATTAAGTTGGAAGTTTGCAGTTCTAAGTCTGTGAAAATGTCCAAATTAAGGCACCAACAAGAGTTGGCCTTCACTCAAGAAAGGCTGATGCAGTCTAGAACACCTCTGTCAACTGGGAAGGCACATAGTAACTTTTCTTCTGGTTTCGCATTTTGTAAGGCTTCCCCGGAGGCATTTTCCTACTCCATCTCCAAAGGTATCTGGGCTGTGTGTACACTAAAGCTTTTTTCAAAATGGTTCACTCTTGAAAGACTCCAGTAAGCAACCCCATCTTAAATAGGTGGAGATACGTCTCCATGCAAGCTACCTAATCAAAATGTTCCACCCACAATTGGGTGAGTCACATCTCCATGGAAACAACTTCATCAAAAGATCCCACCCAGCAATATTGAATGAGGATTAAAGAACATGGCTTTTCTGGGATACACAACAATTTCAACCCAGCATACCATGGAAGAGGTATATATTATATAACATAAGTTCATATATTGCTATCATATAAAACAATTAGGGAATGATAAAGAGATTATCTTTGTTTGCACAACTTCTTCTTTGTATAGCCTCTATTTTCTTTTTAAAGTCCCCAGAGTTTCCAAGTTGGATCTGCTTAGCTTTAGAATTTGTAAGAAGAACTACATAATACCTGTTAGATGATTGCAATGTTTTCAGGCAATGCTATTTTATTCTTTGAAATGCTAAATGAAAACAAAACAGGTGATTGTATGCCTCTGAATTTCCCCCACCAAGGGGGTAGTTGAAAACCAAGCTGTGTAGACTGCTACAAACAAAATTACATACCCTATCTAAAAGCAGGGCATGAATCAATAAGATCCTGAATTTTTTAACTTTGCTACCTGCTCTTTTACAGTTTTAGTGGACATTGCCTTTAATGAGGAAAATCTGAATGTATTTGAAATAGTATGTGTCTTAGTTTCCTAGAGGTTCTGTAACAGATTGCTAAAACCTGGGTGACTAAGCAATAATTTTATTGTCTCACAATTCTGAAGTCTAGAAGTCCGAAGTCAAGGTGTGAGGCCCATGCTCCCTCTAAAGTCTGTAAGCAAGAATCTGTTCCATGCCCCTATCCTGACTTCTGTGGTGGCCGGCAACCCTTAGTGTTTCTTGGGTTGTGGCATAACTCAATCACTGCTTCTTTGTCACATGGCCATCTTCTTTTGGTGTCTCTGTGATTCCTCTTCCCTTCTCATAAGGATAACAGTCATATGGATTTAACACCCACCCTACCCCAATATTACCTCATTTTAAGTTGCCTAATTCCGTTTATAATGACCCTGTTTCCAAATAAAGCCTCATTCTGAGGTACTGGGGATTAGGACTTCAGTATGCCTTTTGGGGGGACAAAATTTATCCTAACAATAAATTTTAATTCTTTAAACCAGATGCCTTTATACTTGTGGGCAATATTTGGCTAGAATTTGTATAGATGAATTTGAAAATGGGATATTTGCTAGGGCAAATTTATTGTATTTGAAGATATTTATATGACTGCTTGAATTGTTTTTCGTTTTGGAAAAAAAAATCCAGTAAAAATACAAAACACAAGTAACAATCATTCATATTCCCACACGCACAATGAAAAGCTATAAATATCTTGGCATATTTGCTTTTGGTTTTGTGCCTTTTTTTCTAAAGAAAAATCATTGCTGTTATTAAAAATTATTATACATGTTTACTGAAAAATTTTAAACAAAAAAGAAAAGTATAAAGGGAAAAGAAAAGAAATCATCCCAACTATTATTGTCTAGAAATCATCAATAACATTCTGATAATATCTTTCCAGGCATTTTGCTAGGTAAATACAACAAAAGAAAGGCCAAGAAACAGGCAGCATGAAGATTTCTGATAAATGTGGGTCCTACTTTTTTGAAAAGAATTACATTTCTTTTTACTTTAATTGAAAAAGGAGAAATATCAACTACAGTGAAACAGAAACAATATTTGAACTTCAAGAAATTTATTAGTTACTAACAGATCATTCTAAGATTAAACAAATAAATTATGAAACATGTTAGCACTTTAGAATGAAATGTTTTTTTGTTTTTTGGTTTTGGTTTTGGTTATCAAGGTAGGGAATTTATAAAAAGAGAGTGGGAGAGGTTGTGGTAGAGTATTGTGGCAAAGCTAAGTTGAGGCTATGGATTCAAGATAGAAAAAAATTCAAAGACAGGCTCAGTTTTTTTTTAATAAATAATTTTACTGCAAAATATTTAGAAATATAAAACGATATAAATACTAATTTGTGAATATGCATCACTGAGATTACAAATAGGACATTAGTTGGGTAGCAGACTTCTTTTCTTAGTTTTGTTTTATTTATTTTATTCTTTAAAAATATTTTTATTGAAAACTTCACTTACATGCATATACAACTTACATGCAGTCTTTTGCACAATATATAATGAGGGGCTCACAATATCATCATATAGTTGTATATTCATCACCATGATCATTTTTTAGAACATTTGTATCACTCCAGAAGAAGAAATAAAAAGATAAAAGAAAAAACTCATTCATCCCATACCCCATACCCCTCCCTCTCATTGACCACTAATATTTCCATCTACCCAATTTTCCCCCCCCCAATCTCTATTTCAAATGGATTTTTTTTACTGCATGTT
Organism: Myrmecophaga tridactyla; assembly: GCA_004026745.1. NCBI lineage: Eukaryota > Metazoa > Chordata > Mammalia > Pilosa > Myrmecophagidae > Myrmecophaga > Myrmecophaga tridactyla. Next base: position 8,121 of record PVIY010020569.1, read on the forward strand.
TTTAACTTTAGAGAACCTTTTGATTACCAGCTTGGGAAAAAGATATTAGACCTTTCATCTGCATCTCTCCTTTTCCTTCCTCCTCTTCCCTGTTTTGTTATTTGTATACTTAGCTTGTCCTTGTTTGTGAGATTCACCTTCTGTCTATGAATTCCTATAGTTGGTCAGTATTAGTTATATAGTTAAGTGGCTTCGCTACATACAACCAGTCTTTTTATGACAGCTTCTCCACTCCCAACTCCTTTTTGCTTTTTCTCTCAATTGACTGGATTTCATTTTGGAGCATCTGTTTGTTTTAGAGAAGTCTCATGAGAGTTGTATTTTCTAAACCAAAAGTTCCCAAACTTTCTCTTCTACCTTTAGTGTCTCAATACCTTTTTCATAGTGCCTTCAGGCCAAAAGAAATACCTGGTAGTTTAGTTTATTAAATAGTTCTAAAAAACTTAACAAATATTTATATCCTAACAATTAAATAGCTGCTTAAAAATACATATAAATTAAAAATTAAAATAATATTTTATTTCACTCTTAAATCACCTCAATGAAGATGTATGTTTGTGCGTACATGTGTGTGTATGTGTGTACGTGTGCTGGACGTTACACAGCTTCCCAAACCTTAGAATTAGATTGGACATCACTACATATATATCTTGCTGTGCATTGATTTTCATGTGATTCTGGCTTTTCATCATATCAGCTGCTAAAACATGCAGGGTCACAAACGTGACATCATTGAAAAGAATGTAGCTCAATCTAATATCAATACTGGAATCTACTTTGAGCAATCACCTGTATGATGTTTCTATAACTAATAGCGCTACGTATACTTCAGTGTTTGAAGAAAGTTTTTCCTGTTGCATTGCTGGTCTAACAATAACTATTTATGGTACTATTTATGCTGTCATAACGTATGCTTCCCTATGCTACGTCCATGAACAACCTCCTGTATAACCAGGGGAAACTGTAAAGCCCCCAAATAAAAGTCTTCAAGCTTGCCTCTCTGTTAATATAGAGACTGTCCTTTCCCATACATCCTTAAATGATATCTACCCCTTCTTTCTTTCTTACTAAATTTGCTCCAACCTGATTTGCAGAGAAAATACCTTATTTTTAACTTATATTACAATGTCTATCTCCATGCCAGGAGCCACTGATATACTGACCTAAACCAAGATGCCCAACAGTATCAAACCCTTCTTAAATAAGCTGAACATATATCACTCATATATATAGTATATACATGTCTTATTAAGAATATATTGATTGCAATTTAAAAAAAACCTTTAAAATGATGGCATATATGGTCTATAAATTTTGGGATGAATTATTTGTCTGCTTTCCTGTGTCAGTTGTTGTTTCAGGGAAACAGAATGGATCAGGAATAATTTTACATTATAAGTTTCTCAGTAGCTAAAGCAGAATAGGTTTATTTGAAACATCAGCTCTACCAGTAATTATCACACTTACAGTTAACAGTAATTTGGCTCAAATAATTTATGCCAGGTCTCTATGTTGCTTAAGCATCTGTCCATGAATTAGTTTTTGTAATGTTTCAATATGTTCTTGTTCGTGTTTGGCATATTTGGTTTTGTTGCAATGATGAGTTAAAACCATAGAATTTCTAAGTAGTCCTTGGAGAATATTTTGTTTCTTTAGACAGGCAGCAAACTAAATTATTTTAAGTTGTTCTTAATAATCTGATTTTCTTCTTATTCAAATTTGATGCCAGTAATGAACTTGGAAATCAGTGTCTCAAAGTACACAAACTAAATTAGGTCTAATTGGAAACCAAAGTAGGTGAATTACCATAGAAAAAGAAAATATTTTATTACTGTTTTATATTACATATATTTTTCCCCAACTTAATTTATGACCTTATTTTTGGCTTAGATAACAAAAAATGGAATCTATCATTTAATAACTGCATAGGAAACATTTCCTCATATAGAAATCATCAATAAATATAGTATGTTCTCCATTAGCCATTCTTAATGGTCCATCTCCTGATGTTTGTCATGCTTCTTGCCACCATATAACTTTAATATTACATGATTTTGATTATAGAAATATAATTCAGCAAAGAAAGGAGGCAATTTCTTACAAAATATTTTAAAGATAAATAAAATAGGAATTATGGATTATCTACACCATTTTAAATTATTAATCTATAATTTTTAATTAAGTTATAATTATGTAAACACTGTATTGCAGACTTTGTGTAGGCAGAGGAAACAAAATTTTATAAGACTTTGTCCTTATTTTCAAGAAAAAGCTTAAGATTTAGTGTGGGACAAACATAAGTAGGTCAACTATTGTAATTCAGGCTGATAAGGGCTAAAATTAAGAACAAGTAGTAGCTAGCTAAGCAAAGAAGAAAGAAAAGGGTATTGCACGAAAGAGCATGAAATTGAATTATAAAGTCTCATGTCCTGGGGAATAAATTGTTCAATAAACTAATCCCATCAAATTGAAGTTCTTTTGAAGGAATAATTTCTTATGTTGTGTTTGATGTTTGTTCTGACTCCAGAACGTCTCCTCCCAACTGTATTATTCCTTGATTTTCTCCTGCAAACTAGGCAGCCTACAGTCTGAGCTATGTCTTCATTAATTCCATACATCTCCTTCCAAATGCCTTTCAACCTCCCTGCTCTTGAGAGCACCCTTAGGCTTAAATTCTCTATGTTCTGATACAAATGTAGTTATTTCCTGGAGATTTCTATGAGAGATCTGTTTTAAGGCCTGTTTCTCCTCCTAACCCCCATCTCATGCAAAATCATTAAATTAGAGTTCTGGAGCTGGGGGTATGAACAATGGCAAGTCTCTCTTTGAGTGACACCTCTACTCTATGAACTGAGTACTTGGTGGAGGTGTGTGGCAGCAACCTAAGGTCCTCTTGGCTTGTTTCTTCTGGGGTAGAACCACTGCTTCAGGAGCTAGGGCAAGGGAAATTGGGGCCTCAGTATTTTCAGTGCTCCACATCTAAGGTAGAACCTCTTTTCCATGAATGGGAACTGAGAAGAATAGGCAGTGCCCATGTCTCAAGCACACTTGCCCAGGATTTATCCCTAG
>PVIY010020569.1:11289-43954 GCA_004026745.1 Myrmecophaga tridactyla
CATAAGCCAATGGTACGTGAACCTCATTTGTTGCTAATTACATCTGCAGTTGGCTAGGAGGCGTGTCTGCTGCAATGAGTGACATTTGACTTAATTGGCTGGTGCTTAAATGAGAGAACGCAACGTAGCACAGCCTAAGCAGCTCGGCATTCCTCATCTCAGCACTTGCAGCTCAGCCCAGGCCTTTGGAGATGCAGAAGGAAGTTACCCCGGGGCAAGTTGTTGGAACCCAGGGGCCTGGAGAGAAGACCAGCAGAGACCATCCTGTGCCTTCCATGTAGGAAAGAACCTCAGTGGAAAGTTAGCTGCCTTTCCTCTGAAGAACCAACAAAATAAATCCCCTTTTATTAAAAGCCAATCCGTCTCTGGTGTGTTGCATTCCGGCAGCTAGCAAATTAGAACACCTAGCAAAAGTAACTCAGATAGGATGAGACATGTTGATATTCTAGGAAGAAAGACCTTCCACAGGGAGTTGGGTGAGAGGAATCCCTGTGTCCTTGGCTACTGCAATCAGGAATGGAGTCTCTACCTCCATGAACTTGGATGGGGGAAGGGAATGGTCTTGGTTTACCTACCATAGACTTTTGCCCATCTTACTATATTTTGATAGATTTCCTTAGATGTTTCTCCATTTGTTTTTTGCCTTTAGGACCATTTCGGAGGCTTTAAATGGCTGGTTTTAAAATAATTTTCTCCAGTTTCATTGGGAGCATATCAGCAGAGCTCTTCATGCTGTTTCACCAGAAATTGATAGGCATTTTAAAAGTTGCAGATACTGGAAGCATTAACTAATATAGGATTTTTTGTTCCCATTAGTCATTTAACCATCTAACAAGTCCTTTATCTTAGATTATTTCTAGAACTCATCATACATAGAAATTCTAAACTACTTAGATACCAGTGATGGCTTCCAAGAGGATTATTTTCATATTTCCCTTGGTAGGCATGAAAGGAGGACCATATATGTTAGTAGCTGTAGCTAAAGTCATTGTTCTATGATTCTCAAAACTGTTGTCATTACTATAATAGAGAATAAGCAGTCTAGAGTTCAAAAATTTGGGCATTCTATATTCTCTTAGGTCAAAAAGGAAGTTTTATGTAACATCTGTTAATGAAATATCAGTACCAAGAATTGAAAATTAGTATCTATAAAGAAATCAGCAAAAGTAATTGTTTCCAATAAAATCTCTTATATCACTTCAACTTTTGATATATATAACATACCATGATTGTTATGCACTTTTATTATATTTGCCAAATTATCCTTACCATTTTGTGACAACAGTGAGACAGGTTTTCCATTTCATGCTACACAAGTAGCAGTTCATTTGTGTCTATAATGGTACTTGAGTTCAATCAACCATATTAAGCACTGACCTATTTCCAGGATGTTCAAAGAATATGCATACATATATTTGGGATTTTGATAGTCTTAGACTCTGGTAAAAGGTAACATATTTTATGCCTGATAAAATTTATACTGAAACAATGAGTTTAATTGACCACCAGACAGTAAGCAAGTAAGATGTCAAAAATCCATATAAATTAGTAGTCCGTTAAACTTAATGGTGCTACGTTACACAAAATCAATAGATTTGAGTGAAATTATATTTTAGGTAATCATTATCATCCTTTATTATTTGAATAAAATTTAGAAAAATCCTCAGTCTAAAAAATTTTAAACTGTATCTTTTTTTATTACATCCAAGTAAACATGCTCAAGAGTTTTAAAAAATAGATGGCAATTTAATTCTAGTAGTTTGTAGATTAAAACTTTGAAAATAAGATGTCATTGTTTATTACCAAAACATTCATGACCTTGGAATAGGCAAATATTTCATAAACAAGACCTAAAAATAATTAATTATAAAAGAAAAAAGAAATGAATCGGACTATATTAAGAACCTCTCTTCATCAGAATGCATGATTGAAAGAGTGAAAAGCAAGCTACAGAGTGGAAGAAGATATTTCCAATACATATGTCTGGTTAATAAAGCCTAATAAGAATATATAAAGAAATTTTCAAATCAATTTTAAAAAGATAAAAGGCAGCAAAAATTTGAACAGCTTCCTCACAAAAAAGAATATCCAGGTACCCAATAAGCATATGTGTAAAGGTGCTCAGCTTCATTAATCACTAGAGAAATGTAGAATAAATCTACATGATACTATTTGCACATCTATCAAAATGGTTAAAGTTTTTTTAAAACCAACAATGCCAAATGTAGGCAAGGATTGCAGTAATTAGAACTTTTAACCACTGCTGCCAGGAATCTAAAATGGTACAGCCCTGTTTCAGTTTGCTGAAGCTTCTGGAATGCGATATACCAGAAGTGAATTGGTTATTACCAAGGGGTTTATTAAGTTACAAGCTAAAACTCTAAGGCAATGGAAATGTTCAAATTAAGGCATCAATAGAAGGGTACCTTCACCGAACAATGGCCGATTGCGTCCAGGTTCCTCTGTCACACGGGAAGGCACATGGCAACATCTGCTGACCCTTCTCTTCTGGGTTGGTTTCAAAATGGCTCCCCCAGCTCCTGTGGGTCCTTCTGGCTTCTGCTGGGGCATTTTCTTTCTTCAGTTGTCTGTGCTTTATTCTAAAATGTCTCTCTTAAAGCACTCCTGCAAGTGGATTGAGACCCACCTTCAGGGAGCAGGGTTACATCTCCATGGAGACAGCCTAATCACCCAACAGTAGGTCTGCCCCCACAAGATTGGATTAAAAGAAAATGGTTTTATTGGGATACATAATAGTTTTACACCAGCACAAGCCCCTTTGATTAACTGGCAGCTTCTATTAAGCTGAGTATATGCATACCTTATCAATGAGCAATTCCGCCCTTAGGTATATACCCAATAGGAATGCATAAATAGGTTCACCAAAAACACATACGAGGATGCTCATAATAGCATTGTTATTAATAATGAAAAACTGAAATTACTTTATTGCTCATCAACAGTAAAAAAACAAAACAAAAGTAAACAGTAAAATAATAATAATACTTATTATGGTATAGTTCCACCATCATACATTATACAAGAAGGAAAATGACTGAATCATCCCCCAAACATAAAGGCCAGAAACATAAGAATATGTTTCTGTCCTGTATTTCTTTGCTTCTAGCTTCTGGCTTCAGAGGCTACTTCTCTGAGCTTCTGTGTTTCTCTCTTTTAGGTTCTGTTTCTCTTAGCTTTTGTATGAGACTGTTTTCTCCAGATATTTCTGGAGCTTTTTTTTCTGTCTTATATCCTCTTGTAACAGACTCCAGTAAGAGGATTAAGACCCACCCTGGGGCACTAATCAAAGGTTCCCACCCGCAATAGGTCTGTACTTACAGGAATGAATTAAAAGACCATGATCTCTCCTGGGTACACACAGCTTCAAACCAACACACAGATACATTCAATTCTTGACATAGTGACTTTTCTGTATTTTCTGCTTCAGTAAAAAGTTTAAAAATACATTGGGGCAGAGAGGTGACCAGCAACAAAGACCCAGCCATATAAATGGACAGGTCCTAGAAAACGCTTTGTTACCTGAGACCTGAGACTCTTCTTTACCCAGAGACACCGAGGCAGCCTGGAAGTAACAAGTAGAAGGATCTCATCAAACCCCAACACCACCTATAGACAGCCTGCTGCCTGGACAGGAAACCTGGCCTGTCCCCTCAGGCAATACCAGTGGGTACTAGTATAAGCAACTGTTCAGAAAGCTGAAAAAGTGATTAGACTTCGACTAGGGATATGAATTAAGATGATCTGGATAGGAGTAAGGGAAATCAGAATACTGACTAAAGGATGATATGACCCATATATTCAAACTTCAACTTTTGTGTGAGACCAAAGGGAGAGGTGGTTATTTGGTGCAAAATTTGTATTTTGGGTGGCACATTATCTAATTTAACTTGTATGGTCAGTGTACCAGTTTGAAAGTATTATATACCCCAGAAAAGCCATGTTTTAATCCTGATCCAATTTTGATTAGATTATCTCTATCTGAGCTGTTCTAGATGGCATCAGCCTTTCTTGAGTGAAGGTAACCTCTTAATGATGCCTTAATTTGGACATTTTCATGTCCTTAGAACTGTAACTTAATAATTTAATAGCACTTGCAACTTAATAAATTCCTTTTTAAAAAGCCATTCCATTTCTGGTATATTGAATTCTGGCAGTTTACAAACTAAAACAGTCAGTTTACTGGAACACCATAATCACATGGAATCTTTAATAGGGCATGAGATCTTGTTGGTCTGTACAGGTCAGTGTGATGCCCCAATGTAACCAAGAGTAATTTATGCAGAGAATAAAAATATATTTGCAAAGTCCCTTTGGGGGACTGGCAAGAAAGGAGGAAATATTAAACTTCCCCTTCTGGGTAATTCCTGATATTCTCACAAGCTGTGGGAACAACCAGTTCATTAGGCTGAGCCCTCAATCATGAAGCTTGCCCCTGTGCAGTTTATTCCTGCAAAGGAGAAGCTAAGCCTACTTATAATTATCCTAAAAGTCACTCCCAGAGGACCTTTTTGGTTGCTCAAATGTGGCCTCTCTAAGCCAACTCAACAGGTGAATGCACTGCCCTTTCCCTGCATGGAAGTGACTCCCAGGGGAATAAATCTCGTTGGCAATGTGGGACTGAATCCTGTGAATGAGCCGGGACCTAGCATATGGGATTAAACGTCTTCTTGACCAAAAGGGGAAAGAGAAAAAAGACAAAATAAATTTCAGTGGCTGAGACATTTCAACATCTGTTGAGAGGTTTTCCTGTAGGTTATCCTTACACATTATATAGATTTCCCTTTATAGTTTATGGTGTATTGGAGTGGCTAGAGGGAAGTACCTGAAACTGCTGAGCTGTGTTCCAGTAGCCTTGATTTTTAAAGGTGACTCTATAACTAAATAGCTTTTACAATGTGACCGTGTGATTGTGAAAACCTTGTGTCTGATGCTCCTTTTATCCAAAGTATGGACAGACATATAGAGATATATAAGGCCAAAAGTTAAGTAAATGATAGAGGGGATAAAGAGTAAAAAATTGGGTAGATTGAAATACTGGTGGTCAATAAGAAGGAGGGATGAGGGGTTTGGGATATATGACTTTTTTCTTTTTTCGTTGTGTATCTTTTTCTGGAGTGATGCACATGTTCTAAAAATTATCATGAATACACAACAAGATGATTATATTGTGAGCCATTGATTATATAATATGGACTGTATGTGTATGAAAATTTCTCAATAAAAATACTTTAAAAAATGAAAAAAGAGCTCTACAATAAGAAAACGAGCAATGCAGTTTTTTAAATGGCAAAAGATTTGAATAGACTCTTCAATAAAGAAGATATATGGATGCCCAATATTCACATGAAAAGATATTCAACATCATTAGTTTCTGAAGAATTCAAATGAAGACCATGATGTTACTACTACATGCCCACCAAAAACAAACAGTAAAGCCAGCCATACCAGATGAGGGTGCAGAACAACTAGAGCTGCCATGCGCCTCTGTTAACTGTATAGGATGGTACAGTCACGTTAGAAAAACAGTTAGGAAGTTTTTATTTTCATATGGTTAAGCATACATACACTGTTTTAGTTCATAAGCTGCCAGGATAGAATATACCAGACACAGAACAGCTTTTAAAAAGGGAATTTATTAATTTACAAATTTACAGTTCTAAGACCATGAAAATGTCTAAATTAAGGCATCCAAAGAAAGATACCTTAACTCCAAAGAAAGAGCGATGAAGTTCGGAGTTTCTCTGTCAACTTGGAAGGCCCATGGCGATGTCTGCTGACTTTCTCTCCTTATTTCATAAGTTTTCTCCATGAGCATTTTCCTTCTGCATCTCCAAAGTTCCCTGGCTGTGTGGGCTGCGTGGGCACCATGGGCTCTGTTGGCGCTAAAGCTTTTTTCTGAAATGATTTTCTCTTGAAGGACTCCAGTGAGCAACCCCATCTTGAATGGGGGGAGAGACATCTCCATGGAAACCATCTTATCAAAAGTTACCACCCACAATTGGGTGGGTCGCATCTCCACGGAAACAATCAAAGAGATCCCACCCAGCAGTATTGAATGAGAATTAAAGAACATGGCTTTTCTGGGGCACACAACAGTTTCAGACTGGCACACATAACATATTACCTAATAATCCCATTCCTTCCAATTTACCCCAAATGAATAGGAACTATATGCATGCAAAAAAATGTATATGTGGACATTTATAATGGCTTCATTCAGAAGCACTAAAACCTAATACAACCCAAACATCCTTCACCTGGTGAATGGATAAAAAAGAGCAGTACAACCATATAATGGAATAGCAGTAAAAATAAACAAGCTACTGTTATAAAAAAATACTACTGATGGATCTCAAATGCATTAAGGTAAGTGAAACAAGCATAACTCAAATGGTGGCATACTTTGTGGTTCCATATAAGTTAAATTCTGGAAAAGATAAGATTATAGTGATAAAAATAGATCAGTGGTTACCAGGGGCTTAATTTAGGGGGAAGGATTAGCAAAAAAAAAAAAAAAGGGGCCAGGAGAAAATATTTTGATGTTATAGAACTGTTCTATTTCTTGGTAATGGTCATTGTTACACAATTAAATGCATTTATCAAAATTCATAAGACAATATACTAATTAAAAGGGTTAATTTTATAGAATATAAATTATTCCTCAGAAGCCTGGCTCTAAAATTAAATTAAAATAATAACAAAAATTAAACCTGAACCAATGTTTGCTGTTTGATAAAAATAAAAGTAGAATACATAAATAAATGCTTACCCCTTTTTCAACTATTTGTCTGTGTACAGCTGGATGTTCTCCTGATATTTTAACCAGAATTGCATATCATATCAAATTGAAAGCTGAAGCAGATATGAAAATTCAGTCATATTCTACTAAATTAGACATTAAAGAGATTTTCAAATATATAAAAAATGCCGCTCTTACAAACTTTTGGTTTCATTAAATATAGTTTTTTCATAAAAATACATTATCTTTGCTAGCCTGTCTTAGTTTTTCAAGGAGCTATGACATAGACCATAAACAGGTTGACTTAAACAACAGGAATTTATTGTCTGACAGTTCTGGAGTCTCTACGTCTGTGATGGTTAGATTCTTGTGTCACTGTGGCCAGGTGATGGTGCCCACTTGTGTGGTTAAGCAAGCACAGGCCTATCTGTTGCTGTGAGGACATTTCATTGACTTAAATCATGAGCATGTTGGTTGCATCCATGGCTGATTACATCTGCAGTTGGCTAAGGGATGGGGGTGTCTTCTGCAATGAGGAACACTTAATCTAATCACCAAAGGTTTTTAAGGAGAATTCAGAAGAAAGAATCTCTCTTTCAACTTCAGCCAGCCAGTATCTCCTGGGGGTTCATTGAAGACCTTCATTGGAGCTGTCAGCTTGCAGCCTGCCCTATAGATTTTGGTACTGGAGAAGTGGGGTGCTGCTGTGGTTTGTACAGCCCAAACATGCTAGAACAGCTTTTTAAATGGATAAGGGGAATATTTAAATGAAAGAGTTATGGGCTTGATAGAGAAAGCTTAGAATGATTGAAGAGACTGTTGGTAGAAATGTGGACTCTAAAGATACTGATGAGGCTTTAGACAGAAATGAGGAATGTGTCATTGCAAACTGGAAGGAAGGCATTCTTTGTGGATAGAAGGTAGGATACGAGAGTGATGAAATTAGATATTTAGTAGAAGAAATTTCCAAATGTGGAAAATGTAGTCTGGCTACCCCTTGCAGCTTATAGTAAAATATGAGAGGAAGAAGATAAGTTGAGAATTGAACTCTTAGATATAAAATAAACAGAAATTGGTGGTCTGGGAAAAATTCTGGGCTTCCAGAAAGGAAGGCCCCAGAGGATAGTAACCCCTGTGGGGTTTTAACCAAACATAGAAGCAGTCAGCCAATTCAGGGCAAGTAAGGATTTGAGATGGAATTATCCAGGAAGGATTTCTGGAAAGTCCTATTGTCTGATCATTGTGATCCATGCATACTACGTAGAAAACCAGTAGGGTGTTGTGGGATCTTTATAAATAGAACCACTGCCAATATGGACTAAAAGGGACAAATTGAACGAAAAATAACTCCAAAAACAGAGCCATAGAAGCTAAGGTCTGAAGCCAAGAAACCTCAGGCTATGAGGGCAGACCCAACCATGTACTCGGAGAGGGTGAGTTTGCCCTGAAAGCAGAGGGTGGGCCTTCCACCTAGATGTTTTGGAAGAGTTGTGCCCCAGGCCTTGGAGAGGGTGGAGCACATTCCCTGGGGATTAGGGAGAGCCTGGCTGCCACCACAATGCCCTGGAGGGGTTCAGTGTATGCACCAGAGATGATGGAGATGCCCTGATGTTTGGAGAGGGTGGAGCCAAGAAAAAAAGTGACCTCCCCAGTGCCCCCCAAGGTTGCATCTGGAGACAGCTGGCCACTGCTGCTGTGTTGGCCCTTGGAAAGGGGGGGACTGTCACTTTCTAAAGCCCCGAGGTTAAATGACTCTCAGACTTTGAAATCTAATGGAGTTTGCCCTGCTGGTTTTAGGAACTATCTGGGACCTTTGAACCCTGTTTTCCTTCCAATATTACACTTTGGAAATACAAATATGTATCCTGTTACTGTCTGTCCCTTGTGTTTGGTAGCAGCTAACTTTTTTTGAGTTTTACAGGTCCAGAGCCAGAGGGCAATTTTGCCTTAGCACAGGCCATGCCTGTAGCTGACTTTGATGAGATTTTGTACTGTTTCTGACTTTGTATTGTTTTTGTATTTTTACTGAAATGGTTTAAGACTTTGTGATATTGTGATGGAATTAATGTATTTTGCATTTGGAAAGAACATGTCTTTTGGGGATCCAAAGGGTGAAAGGTTGTGGTTTGAAACTGTTGTGCACCCCAGAAAAGCCATGTTCTTTAATCCTCATTCAATATTGCTGGGTGGGATCTTCTTTATGGTTTCCATAGAGATGTGTCTCTGCCTATTTAAGGTGGAATTACTTACTAGAGTCCTTTAAGAGGGAAACATTTCGGAAAAAGCTTTAGAGCCAACAGAGCCCACCTAGCCAGAGATCTTTGGAGATGCAGAAGGAAAATGCCCCAGGGGAAGCTGTTTGACAAAGCTGGGAAGGAAAGCTAGCAGATATTGCCATGTGCCTTCCAGCTGAGAGAGGTGTTCAGAACACAGCAACCCCAGCAGATGCCAGCCATGTGCCTTCCCAGCTGACAGAAGTGTTCTAGATGGTATCAGCCTTTCTTGAGTGAAGGTAACCTCTTGTTGGCATCTTAATTAGTACATTTTCACAGCCTTTGAATTGTAAACTTGCAACTTAATAAATTCCCTTTTTAAAAGCTATTCCATGTCTGGTATACTGCATTCTGGTAGCTTTAGCAAACTAAAACAACATCCAAAATCAAGGTGTGGACAGGCTTTGCTTTCTCACAGAGTCTGCAGCAATCTTGTGCTGGCTTGCCACAATCCTTAGGGTTTCTTGCCTTGCATATCTTCCTCCTATCACAGTGTCTCCTTGGTCTCCTCCTGTGTCTTTCTCTGACTGACTGCACCTGAATTTCCTCTGCCTTATGAGGCCTGCAGCCACATAGGTTAAGATCCACCCTGATTCAATTTGGCCTCCTCTAAAAAGGATCTTCAAAGATCCTATTCACACATGAGTCCAACCCTTAACTAATAATAACATCTTCAACAGTTCTGTTTATAAATGAGTTCACATGCACAGGAATGGGAATTAAGACTTGAACATGTCTTTATGGGAGACGTGATTCAATCACCAGCAACATATAATGGTTTATTATTATTCTAAATGAATTAATAAATATATTTAAAATTGCTCAGTTTTTATTTCTAATACAGTGAACCTTGATAGCTATGTCACAAAGCTCTTTGGAATCCATGATATTTTTCAAGAATTAAAAGAGATCCTGAGACCAAAAAGTTTGAAAAATTTGGCTGGAGGCAGTGGACAAGCATCATGTTGGAAGTAAATGGGTCCTGAATGACCAAATGGATCAGATTTGCCTGAGCAATCTGAGCCAATTACATTGAGATTATTGTAACAGCAATAAACTTTGTTCTTTAGTCTGTGTATTGTTAGATCCTTTTGTTACAATATTCTAGCCTTACTTTAATTGATACAATTACCATGAGTCACCCACTCTACAAACACTTGTATAGTCTCACAATTAATTTCCACAATAATATTGTATGTAGGCATTTTACACCCATTTTTACAGAAGGAGAATGAGGCTCAAAGAGATGAAGTAACTTGTTCAATCACGCATCTAAAAAGTTTCATTTTCAGCTTTTATTCCAAAGCCTGTATACTTTCATTATTTAGTATACAGGCTCGAGAGTCAAACAGACCTGGACTCATATCCTTGTTCATCCATTACTAATTTTAAGATTTCATAGCTGTTAAATCAAAATTTAGATGCTACCTGTTTTCATAGTATTGCATGAATGAAAGAAAAGAGTAGCTGTAAAATTTGGTACATATTAAACACAAAATATATTGTATTTATTTAGTAGCATATGTGGCATTTTGTTAGCAAACAATAAATGGTACTTCTAATTATTATTTCTACATTTGTTGTGCATAATTATTTGAGAAAACCTCCTTGGTTCTGGTAGGTTCTTTCTTAAAATGACTTTAAATGTTCTACATTTCATCTAATATTTCTAATGAAATACTCATAGCTCTGAACAAGTTATTTGCCAGACAGAATCAGTTCTCATCACTTATGATATTATTTCTCAGTTGAGTTTAAAGAATATATGGTCAGGGATTGTGTTAGTTTGGAAGCTGCTGGAATGCAGTATACCAGAACTGGAACAGCTTTTAAAAGCGGGAATTTAGTAAGTTACAAGTTTACAGTTTTAAGCCCATAAAATTGCCCAAATTATGACTTTCAGGGAAAGCTACCTTAATTTAAGAAAGGTCAATGGGTCTGGAACACCTCTGTCAGCTGGGAAGTCACGCGGTTGTCATCTGCTGGCCCCTTGCTCCTGGACTCTGTTGCTTTCAGCCTCTGTTCCTGTGAGGGTTCCTCGTTTTATTTCTTGGGTCTGGTTTTTGTCTCTTGGCTTCCCTTGGCTCTCTCTAGGTTCTGGTTTGCTTAATACCTCATGGTAATGTCTGCTGAGCTCCAAGCATCTCCAAACATTCTTGTCTCTTTCTCTGAAGCAACTGTTCTTCAAGTGTATATGTCTGTTCTCTCTGTCAGCTCTGAGGCTTCTGTGGTTTCTATAAGCTCTGTTGTTTCTCCAAAATATATCCCCTTTTAATGACTCTAGTAATCTAATCAATACCCACCTGGAATGGGTGGCATCACATCTCCATGTAACCAAAAGGCTACGCCCGCAATTGGACATGTCACATCTCTCCGGAGATAACCTAACCAAAAGTTACTGCCCTTCAGTACTTAATTAGAAATAAAAGAAATAGCTGCCTCCATAAGATTGAGTCAGGATTAAAACATGGCTTTTCTGGGGTACATAATACTTTCAAAACAGTGCAGGGATATTAAGTGAGATATCAAGATTTTGCCTCATCACTCTTGCCTAATGGGCAAGCTGAAATAGTTTATTCTTCTAAAAGACTCTGAGGCACATTTAATTGTAAGAGACTGGCCAAATCTTAACAAGATTTTCATTGCGAACTGTGTTTTTCCATTTTCAACAATAGGAGGGTATATTACAAGACTTGTCAAGTTCATCTGCTTTAACATGAAATTTTAGAATGTAAATGAGAAACCATGTAGGATACTTCTCTATTTACACCTATCACTCAATTATTTTTTAAGTACTTATTATTTTAATTTAAATACATTTTCCCTCTTAAAAAATTCTATCATAAAAGTAATAGTACAGTGAAAAGTTTCCTTTCTCTGTTGTTCTTCATCTACATAGTTTAGACCCCATTCCCACTTGATTTCCATTATTTCCTGTATATTATTCCAGAGAATTTTCAATGTACATTGAATCACCACATGATTTGCTAAGAACTAAGAACTAAGTTAACTAAGCCAGATTCTTGCCACGAACGTTAAGATGAGAAAAGCTGTGTAATACCATGTGGATACAATATGCCTGCTCAGAGACTTGACAGCAATAGTGAAGCAGGATAAAATAGGACAGCTGCAAGTCCCTGGTTTCCTATTCAGCTCTGAAAGAGTTAATAAACAACTCCAAGTCCTTTATTTCTTATCTAGCTCCAAAGGAACTAATGCAAACTGCAAACTTCAGCTGCAAATTTCTGGGACAAAAATTTCCCTAAAACCCTGAAATCTCCCCAAAACACTGAAACCTCCCCAAACTATAAAAGCTTATAAAATTCTGGGCTTAATGCAAACTCTTAGTTAATGGTAGAAAGCATAGGGTCATAAAGAGTGTTAACCATTTTCAAAGACAAATTTTAGGAATGTGACAACAAACCACCATGAATTCTGCTAGCACGCTCCTCCTAGAACAGAGAAGACACTTGTTGTTCAAAGGTTACTATGGAAACCTGTTACCAACAAAACTTTCCTATAAAACAAATTAGGCCGCTCCACTCTGTGCATTTCCCTCCCTTGGCCATGTCCACGTTAACCCCTTTAAGGTGCACTCTCTCTTCTTGTCTTTAATAAACTTTACTACTTATTCTATCTGGCCCTCTTGTCTCTAAATTCTTTTGTTTTTGAGTCTAACAGACCTGGATCGGGACTCAGCTGGCACCATTGCCAGCAAGCCACTAGTTACAATAGCTATTAGAAGCATACTCTACATGTGTTCTGGTGGGCTGTATTACTTCTGTTTGACTCTGGCAGTGACTCAGGGTGGAGTTAACCAGTAGTTGTTATTGAACTGTCTTGAAGTCCCACTCATTTTCTGTTATCTCAACCCATCAGTGTTTTAAGTGATAAACTGAAGATTGAAGATAGTGAAAATAAATTATAGGCATGTTTAGTCCTTGGCATGTCAGGGCAAAACTGGATCTTAAAACTAGACTGTCTGCCTTCAGATTCCATAATCCTTCATCTATACAATGCTCAAACCTTACTGTCTATTGTCATTTATTTCAAACATTTAAAACTTGATTATATATATATATGCTTAAACCAGGGGAATAGAAATTCTGAAATATCTATCTAAAAGGGATAATCTTTATTGAAAAAGCCTTCAAGTTATACTGATTTTATGATATGAGGTTATGACTTTATTCAAATACTCCTTTAAAAACATGCGTTGACATCATTTTATAATAACGGCTGCTATAGAATGAAAATAAGTGTTCATCAGGTCTGCCTTGGACCCCTTAACTAAACATAGCTAAAATGCTATGTTAGTAACCAAAACAGAGTTTATTTTTTTCCCATGGACCAATCTAATGTGGATTTTTCTACCAGTGAGCAATTTTCCTCCATATAGTGAGTCAAGGACCTGTTTTCCTTCCATCTGGGGCTTCCTCATACCCTCAGTCTCCCAACTGGTAGAATGGTAAAAAAAAGAGTGGAAAAGCCACACCAGCTTCTTATAAACTATGGCCTGGAGAAGATACACATTCACATCTGATGGATTTCATTAAGAAATAGTCATATTGTCACACCTGGATTCAAGAGGATGCTTTAGATACATAATCCTCAGCTGCTTCCTAACATTAGCTTTTCATTATGGAAAGGAACATTAGTGATAGCTAGTCACCTCTGACTTAGATATCATATAAGATAGTTTCTCACTTAGGGTATTGTCTCATTATGTGTCTTTTCATTTAGTACTTTAGCAGGTTTTTGTGTAATTCTGTTTTAATTCAGTGAAGTGGCAAAATAATAATCACCACAGTGTCTGTAGAACATTTATGTGTAAGTTCTCATCAAAGCAGAGCATTTCTAGATTGAGCACCAAGTCTATGTTCTCCTCTAGTCTCTGCCACTCTAGTTGTGTCATCTTGGAGGAATCATCCATTTATTGAGGAGGTCTGGCAAGGTGTTATGATCTCCAAGGGTTTATTCAATGTTAAAATTCTATGATATTTGAAGTATTTAAGTTTTAAATAGTTGTAGTGACATTTTAGTTTCACTAATTTATTTTTAGCTTTAATTATCATACTTAAGAATTATAATGTCATTATCAGTTTGAGTCAGTAGTCCCTACTAAAAGAGAAAAAATTGGTATTTGTATTTATTCATGCCTAGTTAAACTTAACAGCAACATGAAATAAGTGATTACCTGTTTCGTATATAATTTCATAATAAGACCTCTGAAGGTCGTTTGAAATGCTGCATTAATTAATGTTTTATTTCCAGCCTTCCTTAATTATTCTAGCCAGATGGTACTTTATTTATGTTAATGCTAGAGGTTTCCAGCTGAGGTTGTTTGATTGTTGAAGAAAAATATATGATGGCACCATAAGATAACTGCAATTGAATTGTTAGGTATGTTAGAGCATTGGAGCCTTCTGTCCCTGCTCTATCCACATCTGGGAAATAAGTTTCTTAACAAAGCACTTTGACACCTCATCTGATGCTTGAGTGAGACCCTGAGCTGTTTAGATGGAATTCAAATAGAAAAATGACTCTGCATTTTATTGTTAGAATTTTGTATGTCTCCATGCAAAACTCATTTTCTGAATGAAATAAAACCTTAAATAAATAAATACACTTTTAAGGGCATAATCTGTTTTCCAAATGTCCTAATCATTTTAGGAATAAGCTGTTCCATTAAGGTCAAATTTTAAATTTGTGCAGATTAACCACCATTTAGGAAGCAGTTAAATGAAGTTTTTATGGCATAGAACTTTTAACATCTAAATGAATTATCAGCTGAATAGATAGTCCAATAAAAGAAACTGACTTAAAGTGCAAGATAAAAGCGATAAAGTGACAGTGAATTAAAGAAAAGAACTAAAAGCTCTATTGTTATGAAGAACAATAGACCTTCTGAATTATCTGTGCTTCTTTAGAAAGTATCTCTTTTCCTTCCTTTTACTTGTAAGCTTTAGAATTACTAAATAAATTAGTAGTATTTAGGCCACAGGCTTCTATCAGTCAAGTTAGGTAGAAAGCCCGATTAACATGGCCATTGGCAACTTAACATTGGACAGATTTCTTCCAAATAAGCATGATTTCATTATTCACTCTTTCACTTCACTCATGGGGAATAAATCAGTTCAATGACCTTCTTCAAAGACTTTGAAACCTTAGTGTTTGCAGAGCTAATGCAATTAGACATTGTTCAAATGTCTTGTTAATTCAGTCTATATGCTATTTGTTCGTGTCATGGAGGCTTTGTTTCTCTTATCTTTGTTTATAATGATATATATAATACGATTTTATTGGTAGATGACTCTTTTCCTTAAATCAAATTACTGCTTGGGTATAATATAATTAATAAATATGTATTATTAGTGATCACAGAGGTATCAAATCAGGGAGGTAATTTGGATACTTAGCAAATATGTAACCCCCAATAGAATATACATATATGCATGCACATATATTTGGTTCAACAGGAAAATTGACTATGCAGATTTTGAAAGAATTGTAAGAAAACTAGAGTAAAAGAGTATAAAGGAATTGGATCTGTTGTTTTGTCTTAGGGGGCTTTTTTATTTTTTAGTTTCTTCTATCATTTTGCTATCTTTTGTCACTGCAAATTAAATGACATACTTTAATCAGCTATCTTACAACCACTGAATGCTGCTTTATAAGAGAAAGATCTTAATTGAGTGTTGTTCTGTTTTGGCACCCCACCCCACCCCCATTGCCTTATCCCTTTTTCTGCCTTTTGCTTAGTTAGTTATTCTCACCTGAATAATTTTTCTATATTTACTTGTCTATAGTAGGTGTTCGGGACCAGTCACTTAATTAAGTCTAATTTATAGCCCTACACATTTTCATCTGACCTTGTGGAATGTGTGCTGTTTAAGAAAATGCAGATATGCTTCAATATGTGTACTTAGTTCTAGGCAGAATGAGAACCAATTTGAATGCTTTCTTGGCTTGACACAGCAAAACCCTTAGTCATAATCCCTTACTTTGGCTTTTGGGCAGCACCTAGTTTGTATAGGAACATCAGTGGTTCCAGAGTTGAAAGGCATCAATTGAAAGAAAGGATATGATTGAGAAGATGAACAAGGCATTCACAAAATTCATGCAGATTATAAGAAATTAAGAGAGGGGTACCTTTTCAAAAGCATCTTTTTGGGAATAATTTAAAGTATTTCTAGTCAGATTTATAAGAAAATATCATGATACCTTTGGCTAATTTACTTTATTTATTTTGAAGTTTACTTTTCTAGTCGCCTTTTCACTTACCAATGGTTGGTTAGTACTGAGTGTGTTGCCTTTCTATATAGTTATCAGTATATACTATATATGAAACTCAAAATTGACCAACCAAATGATGCCAGGTGGAAATAAATGCTAGGATGAGCTATATGGTTACCTGCTATTGAGGTCATGCAGACAATTATGTTTCTCTTATTTAAAGGCTTTTTAAAAAACGTTATAGGGGGCAGGCCACGGTGGCTCAGCAAGCACGGTTCTTGCCTGCCATGCCAGAGACCTGAGTTTGATTCCTGGTGCCTGCCCATGTAAAGCAACAACAACAACAACAACAAAATTATAGGAATTTATTTTTTCTGTGCATGTATATGTTGCTCACAAATTTATTATTGATTTTAATAAATATATGCTGCATTTGACACTGCATGTGATTTTAAAACTTTAAATAATTTTAGTAAATATTTTCTACTTGCAGTTTTAGATTTATATAATTTTGCGTATGTTCATAGTTTTCAGATGATTTTTAGTATTTATCCATCTCAGAGTATCTGCCATTTACCCTTAGACTAATATAGTTTAAGGGAAGTTGGAGATTTTTCTATTTTTTATTTGTCTCATTATACATTTGAGATGGTAAAATCATTCATCATTCTCAATTATTAGAATATTATTCATTGAATGCAATGTGAGCTAAAAGCTAGATGCCTAGAAAATTCTCATACTTACCAATCATAGATGGTCCTGATGCATATTTCATTCCTAGTACATCAATAACATTCTTCTTTTTCATTGACTTATTTGTGAATATACCTATCTAGTACAACTGAACATAGACAGATGGCTTGCAGAATGGAGGACATTTTATTAAGAGAACCAGAAAAATGGAAATACGTATGTAATCACTTCTGTTAATTAGCATTAAAATGTCATTGATTTTTATTACAGGTAAAAACTTAAAGTAGCATTATACTTAGTCTCACATAGTCTCAAAGTTTCAGAATGAAAGCATACCATCATATGTACATTTTAGCTTTAAGAGATTTAGAGCGTAAAAATTCAATATTTATTTGTAATGCTTTCATTGTTATAATTGATTATGCCATTATGTATCATTAAACCTAAAAAGCTTTAGATAAGAAATGTTTGCTATTTATTTAAATTTTACATTTATAAAATAAAGCTTGAGTTTTCCTGAGGTTGTCTTATTTTCTAAGTCATTATGTGCCCTTTTTTATAGATGAATTATCAGTGTTTATAATGCATGTAGATTTTCTTATAACTTAGTAAAATGGAAAGTCGATTACCAATTTAAATATTGTAGTTATTTAGTTTGTAGTTAAAAACTAGACCATTCTAGCTTTTTAATAAGTCATTTTTGAGATAACAGTTTATACTTGTCATTGCATAAAATAATTATAACACTAGAACAGTAAACTAAATCAATAGGTAATCTAATAAATGCAAGCAACTGAAAAACACTATTGTCTCATAAATAAAGCCCTTCAGATTTATGACATTAAATTTAAAAGCTTTCATGTGTTTTTATCTTTAAGCTCTGATATGTGGCTTTTCAAAAATGTTGTATTAGCTGCTTACAAATATGCTTTTGTATGCGTGTGTATCTATGCAGGTGTTAATAATTTTCTTCTGAAATTATCATGTGCATTCATTTTGTCTTTTAGTGTCTCCTTTTGGCTTTCAGAATAAAGTCCAGACTCATCAGCATCAAATATAAGGCACGAAGTGATGTGATCACTGTTGTCTCCCCCGGGCCTATATTTTTGTGTCTCCCAGTTCCAAATTCTCTCTTCATTCCTCACTGGCCTTGCCCTAAACTTACCACAGTTCCTCTTCTCCAGACCTGTTCACAACCTTGCTCTTCTGTGTGCGATGTTTGCTGACTCCTCCCTTACTGAAAGCTAGCCTCCATTTTTGGACAACAGAATCCTTCTTAGGGACCTTCAGCTCTCAGGTCTTTGTCCTCTGGAGGGTCTTCCCCGGCATATCAGCCCTCAGTATGAGCTAGATATTTTCCTATGACCTCTGCAGCCCTCTGCACTTATCTCTGTTGTGGGACTGCTCAGAACTGTTAGGGAATTGTCTCTTCACAAATCGCTGTCCCCAAGACTTTAAGCTCCTTGCTTGCAAAGATTATGTCCTATTTATCTTTATGTCTCTATGACAATGCAGCCCAATGCCCTGGGGCATAGAAGACAATAAATGTTTGCTTCATTTGTGTTTACCAGTCGCTCATGAGGTCTACCTACAACTACAGTCTTATGTGTTGCTATGGCCACATCCTTTTATACCCATCATTTCTGGGTTTAGTGTGTTATCACAAATGCAAATATTAAATGTGGTTATCTCTGTTTTCTCTTGTGAAATAGTGAGATAACCACTGTATTTGTCTCTGAAAATGTGTTTTATCCTTGGACCTAAATATAATATATATAATCTGAAACAGTCTACTCATTAGTGACATTTTGTCAAAGCAAGAAATGTTTTCCAGTTATTTGCACATGAGAGAAATTATCATTACAGTTATAGACAAAAATGAAAATTGGTGTGTTTCTACTAAGTCTGTTTCTGACTCTTGTCATCCTCCTTTTATCCTTGACTAGTTTAAAGTATTACCTGAAAAACCAGTTATTTAAACTTTTTAGTTCCATTTTCCGTTTTTTATGTGAAATTTTTGTTCCTTGATATAAAATAACTGTGTTTTATACCCCTATTTGATTGGTGCTTTACAAGCAGTTGGTGTTCATGTTTGGTGAAGTAATGAGAAATACTGATAGGACATATAATAATTTTCATTATTGCTGTGAACACGGTGTGGTAGGTTTAAGATGACCGCAAATTCTATGACATTGCTCACATAATAACATGGAGCTTATATACCCTCGCCCTTGAATCTGGGAGGGCTGTGTGATGGCTTTATCCAATAGTGTATAGTATAAATGACGTTGTGCCAGTTTCTCAGCCCAGGCCTTAAGAGATTGGCAACTTCCACTTCTTGTCTCTTAGGTACTTGCTCTTAAAATATTTCTGTGGGGTAAGCCAGCTATGATGTTGGGAAGTCTCTTGCCTGAGTCCATTATGCTGTAGGGAACGCCAAGCATTTGGAGAGAGAAAGAGGCCAAGGAACAGTGAAATATCAGATATGTAAGAACTCATCTTGAAAGATTTTCCAGTCCCAGTCCCCCCAGCTGTTGCAACATAGAGCAGAGATAACTACCTGTCCAAACTGAAGAGTAGATCCTGAAGTCTTCCCTCCTGTGATTTTATCTTTGTTTACTGCAAAGCTTCTACCCAAATTCCTCCTTAGACCATATACTAAGTGGGAAAATAAGCCTGACCTTATGTCCTGTTGCCGCTCAGCACTCTTTTTTTGCGCATAGGTTTTCTCATTGTGATGTTATTAGAATAAGTCAGGGACTCCATGACAAGAACAACTGGGAGTAGCACCTCAACTTAGTATTAGGCAGCCCTTCTGCTGAACTGAATTGGTCTCCAACAGTGTTATTGGCTTATATCATTCCTGTGCTTCCAAGAATTTAAACTAGTGATTGTCAACTCCATGCCATTGTAACAAATATTTTATTGTTCCCCTTTTATCAGCATGAAATGAAATTTAACAGTAACATAATGCACACATACATAATTTAAAAAAAAATCAATGAAATGCCCAATTGTAAGAGATATAAAAGCAAAGTAACATAATATAGGAATATTATTACAACATTTCAATGCTCGTATATAATTGTGCTGTGAGATATAATGAAGTGGTCTGAAGCTTGTATCTGTTCACAGAATTACCACAATATGGCAGCTTCATTGCTGATAGATAGAAGTTTGTTGCATTTGTGATTCATCCATCGTAAGCAGCAATGTAGTACAATGTTGTCCATTTCTAAAAGGATGACCAATTCATGGTAAAGTTAGGAACAAAGCAAAAGACTTCGTTTCTTAAAATACATGGTTGTTACATCGCTGAAAAATTCAGGAATTTTCTGATAACAACAGCTGGACAAAATGTACTTAGTGTTTATATAAAAATGTAGTTAGATACAGGCTTCAGGTCTTTATGCAAAGCAAATATTTGGTAAGACATTTGAATGTCATGCAGGAATCAAGATAGCTCACGTGTGTGTGTATGGGTGTCATGTGCATTAAAAGACCTTTAGAATCCTAGGCTTCTTCCCACTAAATACCAGTCCTATCTTTTCCTTCACTTAATGTGAAAACCCCAATATAACCCAAATTTCCATAACGTCCCCTACAGGATGGCACTGCCACCAATTAAGAGCCTCTGCTTTTTTGTGTTTTTTTTCTTTTAACATGTTTTTTGTTATTGTGAAAGAAAACATATATACAAAAAATCCATAAATTTCAAAGTACATTGTAACTAGTAATTGTAGAACAGATTTCAGAGTTTAGTATGGATTACAGTTCCACAATTTTAGATTTTTCCTTCTAGCTGCTCCAAGACACTAGAGAAATATCAAAAGAAATATCAATATAATGATTCAGCAGTCATATTCAGTTGTTAAATCTTATCTTCTCTGTAATAACTTCTCCTCCTTTGATCCTTCTCCCAGTCTTTAAGGGTATTTGGGCTGTGCCCATTCAAACTTTTTTACGTTGGAAAGGGTTGTCGATAATATGGGATAGGAGAAGGGAACTAGTTGATGTTTTTGAAGAGACTGGCCCCTCTGGGTTTCAAGAGTTATCTGGCCTAAGGAACCCATCTGGATGTTGTAGATTTCTGGAAAGTAATAATAGTACATGAAACTTTTGTAGGATCTCAGATGGAGCCCTAGGTTTTCTTTAGGGCTGTCAGGAATGGTTTTGATTAGGGTTTGGCAAACCATGGTAAATAACAGTATCTAGCTGAAGCTACCTAAGAGTAGCCTCCAGAATAGCCTCCTGACTCTATTTGAACTCCTTCCGCCACTGATACCTTATTTTGTTACATTTCTTGTTCCCTTTTGGTCAGGAAGGCATTGTAGATCCCACATCTCATCTTTAAAGAACTTCTTTATTTTCTGATTTTCCCCATAATCATACAGATAATACCTGTTTCCTTAATTCCCTGCGTTAACACATATAATTTCCACTAACTGAACATAACACAAAATCTTACCAAACTTATATAATGCCATAATTATAACTTTCCCTTTATGAAGTCTCTTAACAAAAATACATAAATCTTGACATACAAATTCTGCATTTTTTTTTTTTTTTTTTTTTTTTTGGCATGGGCAGGCTCCAGGAATTGAACCCGGGTCTCCAGTATAGCAGGCAAGATTTCTGCCACTGAGCCACCATTGCACCACCCGAATTCTGCACTTTTAATATTATACCTTTTATCTAGTATTACTTATTATATTGTATACTTCTTAATTTATACTCATACTAGTTCCCCTCTCCCCTTTTATGTGTATATGTAAGTCTACTCATTTATAAGCCTTAAAAGGACAAGGGCAAATTTTTCTATTTAGGGGGTCTCTTACAGAGAATACTCATATATAGTAAGTATTTGTTAGGTTTTGAATGGGTACATAGGAAGCATAATATTCTACTAGCTTCCATGGATAATTGTGATTCTTTGATGTTTTCGTATGTTTAAAAGACAGGAATGATTTGATAAACTTTTAAGCAGCATGTTTCAAATTAGCAGCAGTGCCCATTGAAGGAGAGTACCACAGTATATATTGTCCTCCCTACCTGGTTGCAAATACTTCAGGGCACCAGCTAGGAATATAAAGTACACGTACTAATAAGATGAAGGTATTTATTCACTCACCTTCTTCCTTATGGGGTTGCCTCAGGCTGGTTATGTAAAGTCAGAGTTTCTCTGAAGGTAACCCTCTCGACACAACTTTCTCCATCTGGTTTCCCATAACTATTCTGTTCCTCATGTGTTGGTTTTTTGTTCTTTTTTGTTTTGTTTTTTTGCATGGGCAGGCACCGGGAATCGAACCCGGGTCTCTGGCATGGCAGGCGAGAACTCTGCCACTGAGCCACCATCGCCCGCCCACCATCTGTTTTTGGCCTAGATGTAGTAACTGCCCCGAGGTACGACACAATCCCATGTGGTTTCTCTATACCCTGCCCATACCTTCATAAATAATCCCTTTATATGCCTTTCTCAAATTATCCTAATTTGATATACCACTGTGTACAGATAATTCTTTCCTTGGTGTTACCATGTATTGTGTACATGCTCTCCTATTTAATTACTTAATTAAGCATATTTGTATTATTACCTAATAGATGCCATTCATTCTCATGGCCCACATGATTATTATGTCAACATTAGTTAGGCAATTAAATGCTGAGAGATAGGCAGTTATTTGATGTAATAATTTCTATACAGAGACCAGTTCAGAGTGCTATGAAGGTAATAAGAAAGTCTCTTAATTTACACAAAAGCACTGGCAAAGGTGTCTCAAAGACTTTGCAATCTAAGCTGAGACCAGAGAGATGAGTAAGAAATTAGTCCTGTAGAAGACGCTGAAGGTGAGAAGGGAGTTTTCCAGGCCAGCAAAGATGCACAGAATTTAAAAAGTGAAGATAAGGTCAAAGGCAGTTCCCCTGGAGAAATGGGGACAAAAGCCATATTAGAGAAGTAAGAGTAGAGAAAGTAAAAGGGTGAGTATAGATAACTCTGAATAAATTTGTCTTTGAAGGGAACTGTTGTATGGGTAGATATGGTAGTGGTGCAGGAGCACGGTTTGGATGTCTGTCTGTCTGTAGATATGTATGTGAGTTTATGCATGTGTCCACTTGTGTCTATGCATGCTTGCATGTATCACATTAATGGGAGAATCTTAAAGAACTTTAAATACTGATAGAAACAAGATTAAAGTTAAAGGAAAAGGTGACTAATCCTAGATTTAGAGTCATTGGGAAATAGAAGAGAAATGCCATTATTATTAATTTGTATGGGTTTTTCCCTACTAAACTGAACTGGCTATAAATTTCTTTGTCTCCTAAGCATCTAGGACATTGCCTAGGTAATATCAGAATGTTCCATATTTTAGTTGAAGGGAAGAAGGAAAAATAGCCTGGGTTAATTTACCTCAGAACTCTTTCAAGGTAACTCTTGAATAACTCTTTGCATTATGTCCCACTTTCAAAAACTATCAAACAAATGTTTCTAAATTACTCATTTCAGACACTAACAGTTTCAATAATTTTGAATTAGGGTTATGCATATAATTTCAGCACTTTTCTAATATGCAGTAAGTGATAAAAGAAAGTATCTGATAAATTGGCAAAATGAGTTAGACTAATATGGTTAAATATAATAAAATACAAATTGAAAACTTACATTATTTCTGCATTGATATCAATATGTGTGACAAAGACTCCTAATATACAGGTGCCTACAGTAAGAGTCAGATGATTATTTGCACACGGCTTTTGTTTTCTTGGCCCTATATCTCACCTGTTCTTTATTATTGATTACTCCTATTTTGAGAGACCCAAGTCTGTTTACATTAGATTAGACTGTATACCAACCACATGGTTTCGTCATACTAAAATTTCAAATTTAATATATCATCAGAAGTAATTTAGATTCTATAATAAAAATCATGATTTATGTTGTGGAGTTTAGCTATGTTGGTGTGAATAAAATTAAATTTCATCTAATTATGTTAGTGGTAGTGGGATGTCATTTTGGTGGGAGTGTGATGTGTATTCTTTTTCAGTAGCATACTTGTCATACCTTCTGAATCTTATTGAATAGTCACATTTTCTTAAAAGTATTTTATATTTTGAAGACTGGTCAAATACTTATTTGGAAATACTATCCAATTTACAAGTTTAGATGTCATCTCTCATAGTAAAATTTCAAAATACCTACAAAAATAGTTTTTTTAAAATGATAGAAGACAAATTCCAGCTCTCCAATCATCCCAAGGATAAGACTGTAAATTTGATGGTAAATGGATTTATATATATATAAATATATATATATAATATATATATAAAATGATGCTCCAAGTAAGAAAACATGAATTTAATTGAAAAAATGAATTTTGTATTATTAACTAATATATCAATTATACAAATTTTAAAATCCATATATTCAAAATTCTTAAGGGAAAAGAATGTATTGACACATCCTTGATATTTGCTGATGAAAATTAGATTGAGTTGTGCTTACATTTAAAGTAAATGTTAAATATACAAACCACATAAAGAAATATATGCTGTTATCTCTTCTGAAAAGTGACTCAAATTTTGATTCTAATAGAAATTAAAATTTTGTGTAGTTATTTTAACAGTTGCCTCTTTTTTTCATGATTCGTATGAACCTGGCCTTGTGCTAAATACTTTACATGTCTTGTCACTTTTAGGCTATACAGCAATCCAATGAAGTGTTATTATTATTTCCAATTTAAAAACGAATAAACTGATGCTTATAAAGTTTAGGCTACTTGGCTATGGTCACAAGTTAGTAACAAAACAAAACAAAACAGAACAAAACAACTCTGTTTCTCAGAGTTGGAAGTCCATGCTCTTCACCTCTGTGGCATGCTCTCTCCATCATAGACTATGGTCTGGCAAGTTGTTACATTTGACATATACTTTTAGCATAGTATTTATGCATGCATAATATAATTGTCTATATTTGTTTAATCTTTGAATATTTTAAACACATCAAAAACATTTAATTGACCTATATACTTAGAATTGCCCTAGGTATTATGAGTTACAAAAAAAGTATAACAGGCTATCTATTCTCAAAAGAAAAGAGTGACATAAATAAAATAAATAGTGAATGGTATATTCTAACTTATATGCTATATGTTGTCATATAATGGTATAAGATGCAAAAATCTATGTGTTAGAGACTGTAAATCTGTAAATCCTAAAAGAATTAAAAAAAAGAGTTCAGTGTTGGTATATGACATTGAGGAGAACTTCTTGGAAAGGGTGAGGATGAAGCATTTAGATGCATGTGATTTGAATAGATTGGGGTTCACAAAATAGATTTACTGAGATGCTTCTGCTTTAGGATTAAGGTCCTCTAAAACTGGAGAGTTGTTTGTCTTGGCAGTTACTTTTACCACAATTAATCTGTATACGTTGTGGTTTTTATGTTACTATGATGTAGCCAAGGAAGTTCGTTTGGAACTCTGGCATATACCTTGGCTCACTGACAAATCTGCTTGGTCTATACCATTTCCCTTGCCTTATCTAGATTCATCCTGGATGCTCTGTCCCATCATATTTGCATCTAAAGCCAGCATTTCCACCAAAGCATCCTTCTGTAGTTCCCTTTCTCATTGAACCTATCTTCCTGGTACCTTACCTATGTTCCGCTTTGAAGAGATGACTATACTTGCTACCTTGTCTGGCCAGCTGTCCCAGTGCTAGCTAACCTCCATGAATACTCATCTAATGCGTACATTAGGAATTATGTTGTAGTTTCTGTGGCAGAGTGAAATATTCTGAACTGCTTGTGCTTTGGTACCAAGAACATATCTCCATGGCAAAGGCATGTCAAGAAAGGCATAGCATCTTCACACCATTTTAAATGCCATTTTTCTTATTGTGATGATAGATATGAACAGTTATATTTTCTGAAGATAATATGCAGGTTTTTGAAACTTGCTATTTCTACTTTTCTATAATTAACACAGCTATGGAAATATAACTTTGTTCAAGACATAGTCATTAATCTGTTTTTTCACTTTATGTCTTGTCAACATTTTGCAGAATGCCACTTTGAAACAATTTAATGTTTTTTAGTAAAATAAAGTTCACACATATAATAGTTGTGCATTTTGCAAGTTAGCCTATTTTAATTATCAAGTTTATAATCACTTTCCAATATAGAAAATCACCATTTGAATAATTTGATATAAAAATTGGTTCTTTTCATAATTCAAGATTTATTTTTTAATATGCTTTCTTTTTTATAAGCAAAGTTGTAGGTTTAGAGATATCATGCAGAAAATGCAGGTTCCCCAACTACCCCACCTCCCACATGTAATTTTTCCTAATATTAACAGTTTGCATTAGTGTGGTACCTTTTTTAATAATTTATGAAAGTATTAATATAATTATACTCTTAACTATAGTCCGTGGTTTATGTTAGGGTTCACTGATGTTGTACAGTCCTGATTTTTTAAAAAATATTTATTCTGGTAAGATACATACAACCTAAAATTTCTCCCTTGTAACCACATTCAAATATATAATTCAGTAGTGTTAATTACATTCACAATGTTGGGCTGCCATCACCACATCCATTAATAAAACCCTTCTTTCCACCACCCTCAATAGAAATGCTGTACCAATTAAGTATTAACTCCACTTTCCCTAGTGCCAGCCCCTGGGAGCCCATATTCTAGTTTATGATTCTATAAATTTGCTTATTCCAATTACTTCATATCATTGAAATAATATGTATTTGTCCTTTTGTGTCTGGCTTATTTCACTCCACATGATGCCTTCAAGGTTCATCCATGTTGGCACATATATCAGAAATTCATTCCTTTTTACAGCTGAATAATATTACATTGTATACATCACATTATGTTTATCTAATCATCTAATGATAGACATTTGGATTGCTTCTATCTCTGCTTCTATCTTTTGGTAGTTGTGAACAATGCTACTCTAATATTGTGCATTTATCTTTCTGAGGAACCACCAAACTGAGGCTTTACCATTTTATGTTTCACCAACAATGAACAAATACTCCTATTTCTCCAGATCTTCTCAAACACTTGTTTTGTACATTGTTTTTAATAGAAGCTATTCTAGTGGGTATGAGATGATATCTCATTGTGGTTTTGATTTGCATTCCCTTAATGGCAAATGATGTTGAGTGTTTTTTTATGTGATTTTTTGGGGCCATTTGTATATCTTCTTTGGAGAAATATCTACTCAAGTCTTTTGCCCATTTTTAATTGTTTTGTTTGTCTGATTGTTACTGAGTTGTAGGATTTCTTTATAAGACTTGTGGTTTCCAAGTATTTTTCTCACATTCTATAGGTTATCTTTTTAAATTATTTTAATGCAGTTTTATTGAGATATATTCATATACCATACAAACTATCCAAACAATCACTGGCTGACAGTATCATCATATAGTTGTGTATACAGCCCCATAATCAATTTTAGAACATTTTCATTACTCCAGGAAAGAATAAAAATAAAAAGGAAAACCCAAATCCTCCCATACCCCTGAGCTTCCCCTATTATTGGCCCATAGTTTTGGTGTGGTACCTTTGTTACTGTTGATGAAAGAGCTTTAAAATATTACTATTAACTATAGTCCATAGTTTGTAATAGGTACATTTTTCTCATTTACCCCCCTATTATTAACTCTCTGTAGATTGTCTTTTTACTTTCATGGTGAAGAACTTTGATGCACAAAAGCTTCAAATTTTGATGAGGTCCCATTTATCTGTTTTTTTTTTCCTTCCTTTGCTCATGCTTTTAGTATAAAGTCTAAGAAACCGTTGCCTAACTCAAGTTCCTGAAAATGCTTCCCTGTTTTCTTCTA
The DNA here is from genome assembly GCA_004026745.1 of Myrmecophaga tridactyla. Taxonomy (NCBI): domain Eukaryota; kingdom Metazoa; phylum Chordata; class Mammalia; order Pilosa; family Myrmecophagidae; genus Myrmecophaga; species Myrmecophaga tridactyla. The sequence continues at coordinate 39,110 of PVIY010020569.1, forward strand.
GGGGTTTTAGAGGTTTGATTCTTATATTTGGGACTTTTATCCACTTTGAGCTAGTTTTTGGATATGGTATGAGGTAGAGGGTCCACCTTCATTCTTTTGCATGTGGGTATCCAGTTTTCCCAGCACCATTTATTAAGTGGTCAGAAATCAGTTGACTGTAAATGGAAGGGTTTATATCTGAATTCTCAGCTTGATTCCATCAGTCTATATATCTGTCCTTGTGCCAGCATCCTGTGTTTTGATTACTGTAGCTTTGTAGTAAGTTTTTTTTTTTTTAATTTGCATATGGGCAGGAGGCACCAGGGATCGAACTCCAGACCTCCAGCACGGCAGGTCAGAGCCCTGCCTGCTGAGCCACGGCAGCCGCCCTGTAGTAAGTTTTAAAATCAGGAAGTGTGAGTCCTCCAACTTAGTTCTTATTTTTCAAGATGATTTTGGGTATTGGGGGCCTCATGCTTTAATGAAAATTTGATTATTGGCTTTTCCATTTCTGCAAAAAGGCTGTTGGAATTTTGATTGGATTGCAATGAATATTTAAATCACTTTGGGTAAAATTAACATCTTATCAAAATTTAGTCTTGCAATCCATGAACACAAAATATCCTTCTATTTTATTTATTTAGGACTTCTTTGATTTATTTTAGTAATGTTTTGTTGGCTTCAGTATAAAAGTCTTTTACATCCCTGGTTAAATTTATTCCAAGATGTGTGATTCTTTTGTTGTTGTTGTAAATGGATTTTTAAAATTTCCTTTTCGGATTGTTCAAATTAGTTTATAAAAACACTCCTCATTTTTTGCGTATTGATCTCATACCCCACCAATTTGCTGAATTCATTTATTAGCGCTAGTAATAAATGATTTTTAAGGAATTTTCTCTATAGGATCATGTCTTCTGAAAATAGGGAAAGTTTTACTTCTTCCTTTCCAATTTGGATATGTTTTATTTCTTTTTCTTACCTAATTTTTCTGACTAGCACATCTAGTACAATGTTGAATAACATCACAGTGGTGACACTGGGTACCACTTCTTCCTTGTTTTAGAGAGAATGTTTTCTGTGTTTCACCATTAAGTGTGAGTTAGTTTTGGGGATTTCATATATGTCCTTTATCATGTTGAGGAATTTTCGTTCTACCCCTAGTTTTCTAAGTGTTTTGTGAAGAGATGGTGATGGAGTTTGTCAAATGAATTTTATCCATCAATTGAGATGATCATGTTGTTTGGGTTTTTTTTTCCTTTTTTTTTTGTTTCATGGTGTATTATATTAATTTATTTTCTTATGCTAAATTACCCTTGCATCTCCAGGATAAATCCCACTTGATCATGGTATATAATTATTTCAATATGCTGTTGGATTAGTTTTCTACTATTTTGTTGATGATTTTTGAATCCATTATTTATAAGGGAATTTGGTCTGTAAGTTTCTTTTCTTGTGGTATCTTTATCTGGCTTTGATGTGAGGGCTATGCTGACCTCATGGAATGATTAGGGAATGTTCCCCTCACTTCCGTATTTTGGAAGGATTTGAGCAGGATTGGTATTAATTCTTGGAATGTTTGGTAGAATTTATCTGTGAAGCCAACTGGTCCTTGGCTTTTCTTCTTAAGAAGGTTTTCTTTTTTACTGACTCAATATGTTTACTTGTGGTTGATCTATCAATAGCTTCTATTTCTTCTTGACTCGGTGTAGGTCATTTGTGTGTTTTTATAGGCATTTGACCATTGCATCTATGTTATCTAATTTGTTTGCATACATTTATTCATAGTATCCTTTTATAATTCTTGTTATTTCTATGGGGTTTATACTTATTTCTCCCCTTTCTTTTCTGATTTTAATTGTTTGCACTCTCTTTTTTTGTTGTTGTTGTCATTCTAGCTAAAGATTTAAATTTTTATTGATCTTTTCATAGAACCAACTTTTGGTTTCATTGACGTACTCTATTGTTTTTCTCTATTTCATTTACCTCTGTTCTAATCTTTGTTATTTCCTTATTTCTGCTTGCTTTGGGTTTAGTTTATGCTTCTTTGTTTTGACCATCTATTTGTGAGATTAGGTTTCCAATTTTAGATCTATGTCATTTTTAATGTATGCTTTCACATCGATAGATTTCCCTATCAGCACTGCCTTTGCTGCACCCATCAGGTTTTTTTTTTTTTAACTTTTTTATTGTATAATATAACATGTATACAAAGCAAAGAAAGTAAAAAGCAATAATTTTCAAAGCACTCTTCAACGAGTTGTTACAGGATGGGTCCCAGAGTTTGTCATGGGCTACCATTCCATCATCTCAGATTTTTCCTTCTAGCTGCTTCAGAACATTGGAAGCTAGAAGGAACTTTTTTTTTAATCATTACAATGAACTTTGTTTTTCTTTTTTCTGTGAAAAAGAACATATATATATGTATGTATATATATATATAGTATGCTTTATTTTTGTTTTCGTTGCCTCAAGATAGTTCTTAATTTCCCTTTTTACCCATTGATGGTTTCTTTTTTTACCCATTAATGGTTTAAGAGTACATTTTTTAAATTCCATATATTTGCAAATTTTCCATTTTTCCCTCTTTTATTGATTTCCAGCTTCATTCTTTTGTGGTCAGGGAAGATACATTGTAGAATACTATTTGTTTTAGTTTATTGAGACTTGTTTTGCAACTACATGTGGTCTATCCTGAAGAACGATTTATGTGCACTAGAGAAGAATCTGTATTCTGCTGTTGGGTGCTATCCTGTTTATTTCTGTTAGGTCTCGTTGGTTTGTAGTATCATTACAGTATTTTATTTCATTATTGATCTTTTGTCCAGATGTTCTATGCATTGTTGAAAGTGGTTTATTAAAGTCTCCCACTATTAATGTAGAAATGTCTATTTCTCCCTTCAAATTTGTTAATATTTGCTTTATTTGTTTGGGGCTCTACCATTTGGGGCATATACATTTATAATTGTTAGATCTTTTTGTTGAATTAATGCCTTTAACAATATACAGGGATGTTCTTTGTCTCTTATAAGAGTTTTCGACTTAGAGTCTATTTTGTGTAAGTATTTCAACGCTACCTCTCTTTTGATTACTATTTGCATGGTACACTTTTTTCCCATTCTTTCATTTCAACCTACTTGTGTCTTTGTATTTAAAATGAATATCTTGCAGTAGAGATTTATTTGGGCCAGTTACATCCTTTTTATCCACTCTGCCAATCTCTGCTTTTGATGGAAAATTTAATCATTTACCTTTAAATTGACTACTGATAATGAATGACTTCTCCCATATTGCTACTTGGTCTTTGCATGTCTTATACCTTTTTCATCCCTCAATTCTTCTGTTTATTCTTACTTTCAAACTTATTTGATTTTTTTGTAATGTATCATTTGAATCTCTTCTCATTTCTCTCTGTATATATTTTTCAGATATTTTCTTTATAGTTACCATTGGGCTTAAATGTAACATGATAAATCTATAATAATCTCATTTGATTTGATACCAGCTTAACTTCAATATCATAGAAATATACTGTCCCCAAACTCCTTTGTTTCCCTACCTTTTTGTTCTACTTTTCACAAATAAAATATGTTACATTGTATGTCCCAAAACCATAGTTTTATCATTACTTTTTATTCCTTTGCATTTTAGAATTGTAAGAAGTAAAATATGGAATTACATACCAAAAAATACAATGCAATAGTACTGGCATTTATAATTACATATGGTTACCTTTACCAGAAGTCTTTATTTCTTTTGTCCAATTTTTTAAATGTTTTTTTATTCTTAAATATAACATATGTACAAAGAAAAGAAAAAATAGCAATGACTTTCAAGGTACACTTCAATAAGTAGATACAGAACAGATTTCAGAGTTTGTTATGGATTACCATTCCACTATTTCAGATATTTTCTTCTAGCAGCTCCAAAACACTGGAGGCTAGACGAAATTCTTTATTACAGTTTGATCCATTGTCTGGTGTCCTTCCCTTTCTGAAGATGTCCTTTTATCATTGCTTATAATGCATGTCTAGTGATGACAAACTCCCACAACTTTTCTTTATCTGGGAATGTCTTAGTCTTTCTCTTATTTTTGAAGGGCAGTTTCACCAGATACAACACTTGGCTTCCAATTGTTTACTTTCAGCACTTTTAGTATTTCATCTCACTGCCTTCTTGCCCCCTTGGTTTCTTATGAGGATTAGAATTTATTCTTACTGGGACTCCCTTGTAGATAACATGTTGCTTTTCTGTTGCAGCTTTCAGGATTCCCTCATCTTGGCATTCAAATGTTTGATTACTATGTGTCTGGGCATGATTCTCTTCAAGTTTATCCTGCTTGTTTATCCTGCTTGGATAAACTGTTCTTGAATATGCATATTCGTGTCTTTCATTAAATTTGGAAATTTTTCTGGCATGATTTCTTTGAATATTCTATGTATCACTTTCTCTCTTTCTTTTCCTTCTGGGACTTCCATAATGCATATATTGGTACACTTGATGGAGTCACATAGGTCTTTTAGGCCTGTTTACATTTTTATTCTTTTTTCTTTCTTTTAACAGTGCTTTGGCTTCATTGATCCTTTCTTCTGCCAGTTCCAATCTGCTGTTGAAACCCTTTAGCAAGTTCTTCATTTCAATTAATGTGGTCTTCAACTCCAGTTTTTCTCTTTGGTTCCTGTTTAAAATTTCTGTCTCTTTATTGAAATTATCATTTTGCTCATTTGTTGTTTTCCTGATCCTTTACTTCTTTCTCTGTGTTTTTCTTTATCTCCTTAAGCATACTGAGAATCAATATCTCTTTCTCAATGTCTTTGTTCCTATGTTCTTAGCCTGGTCTTCATTGATTGTTTTTTCAATTTTCATTTT
>PVIY010020570.1:0-43856 GCA_004026745.1 Myrmecophaga tridactyla
CACGGCCTCCATGTCCTCCATGTCACCATTGAGGCCTGCCTGAGCTGCCCCCTGCCCTTACAGCCCTCATGCCACCACCACCTCCACACAAACCTACACCCTATACTTCCAGGCAACAGTGTAGCACCCCCACCCATGTACCCTACCACTGAACCGCTGCTTCCCACACCATATACCACGTGCTACCCCATGTCCATCTCACAAATACAAAATCTTAGAACACTGAGGGAAATCAACATCCAAAGTAACCCTATCAAGATCATTAAATACCTCAAAGGTGACTGAAAATCACAAAGTATATGAAGATGTAGACAGTTGTAGCCAAGCCTAATAACTGAATTAAAACAGTTGCCTAATAAAGGAGCTCAAGAAGACACTAGAAGAGCATAAAGAGGATTTGAAAGAATAAATAGAAAAATAGCAGATATCACAGAGATGAAAGATACTGTAGATCAAATAAAAATATACTAGAGGCACACAACAGCAATTTGAAGAGGAAGAAGAAAGGATAAGTGAACTAGACAGGATGATTTCAAATGCACAAAAGAACAAATGGCAAAAAAGATGGAAAAAATATTGAATTGGATCTCAGGGAAAAAGTGGAAAACAGGAACTGCACAAATATTAGAATCGTCGATGTCCCAGCAGGAGAAAAGAAGAGTAAAGGGCTAGAAAGATTAGTTGAGGAGATAATGAGGGGAAACCTACCAACCCTTATGAAAAACATAAATATGCAAATCAAAGAAGCCCAATGAGCCCCAAATAGAATAACTCCAAATAGGCCTACTCCAAGACACATACTAATCAGCCTGTCAAATATTAAAGAGAAGCAGAAAATCCTGAAAGTGGCAAGAAAAAAGTGATCTACTACATACAAGGGAAACCACATAAGACTGAGTTCAGACTACTCAGCAGGCACCATGGAGGTGAGAAAGCAGTGGTATGATATATTAAAAGATCCTGAAAGAGAAAGACTTCAAGCCAAGAATTCTGTACCAAGCCAAAAAGTGAGGGAGAGATTAAAACTTTCACAGACAAATACTAAGAGAATTTGTCAACAAGAGACCAGCCCTAAAAGAAATACTAAAGGGAGTTCTGTGGGCTGAAATAAAAAATGTAGGAGGAGAACACAGAATTGAAGAGCACCAGGTAACTTAAAGGATAAAAAGAGAAAGAGGAAAAGGAATATATACATCTGACAAATAAAATCCAAAGGATAAGATGGTAGATTCAAGAAATGCCTTTACAGTAATAACTTTGAATGTTAATTGACTAAACTCACTGACTAAAAGGTACAGATTGGGTGGTGTGAAGGTGGCTCAGTGGCAGAATTCTTGCCTGACATGCCAGAGACCTGGGTTTGATTCCTGGGACCTGCCCATGCAAAAAATTAAAAGGGACTGATTGGCAGAATAGATTAAGAAATGTAATCCAGCTATATGCTGCTTACAAGGGAGTCATTTTAGACCCAAGAATACAAATAGATTGAAAGTGAAAGGATGGAAAAAGCCATTCCATGCAAGCTGTAACCAAAAGAAAGCAGGAGTTGCTATACTAATATCAGACAAAATAGGTTTTAAATGTAAAGAGGTAATAAGTGACAAAGAAGGATACTACATATTAGTAAAAGGGAAAATTCACCAAGAAGTAACAATCATAAATGTTTATGCCCAAAATCAAGGTGCTCCAAAGTACATGAGGCACACATTGGCAAAATTGAAAGGAGCAATAGATCTTTCAATAATAGTAGTGGGAGACTTCAATACACCACTCTCCTCAATAGATAGAACACCAGACAGAGGATCAACAAGGAAACACAGAACTTAATTTGCTAAATGAATTAGACCTAATAGACATATATAGAGCGGTATACCCCAAAACATCAGGATATACATTCTTCTCTAGTGCTCATGGAACATTCTCCAGGATAGATCATATGCTGGGGCACAAAATAGGTCTTTATAAATTTAAAGACACTGAAATTATTCAAAAAACTTTCTCTGACTATAATGGGATGAAATTGGAAATGGATAACCATCAAAGAACCAGAGCTTTCACAAATATTTGGAGATTACATACTGTACTCTTAAACAACCAGTAGGTCAAAGAAGAGATTGGTAACTACCTGGAGATGAATGAAAATGAGGTTGAACTCCAATGTAAGGGAATAGATAGGAGTGAAGGTGGTTCACTAGGTGGTCTATAAGTAATATTACCACATTGAAGGTGAACTGATTGAAAGGGGTTGTAGAGACCGATGTGTCCCACTGATTAACACTACAAATATAAGTAAGTTCTTGCATGAACTACTTCAAAGGTATGATTCTTGTACAAAGAGTGTTTAAGTTCAGGGTGCAGGGGGAAACTGCTATTGTATACTATGGGCTATGTTTAACAGGAAAACATCAACACTACCACAGCAACAGCAGGAGTAAATAATGGGGGGAGGAAACAAGAGTTAAGGGACGTTTAGATTTCCTATTTGGTGAGGGTGTGTTTATTGGTTATCTTTCTCTTGGGAACAATGAAATTATCTAAAATTGAGAATATTGATGGCCTGTAGACTTTGGATATTATACATGATGCCTAATGAGTGCAGGTGTCTGAAAGATGCACTGACTGAAAAGTAGATTGGCGAAGGATGGTGTATACATATGATCAAATATCATGCTGCTGCAAAAAGGAACAAAGTTGTGAGGCATGCAACATGGTGAATGAACCTGTGAGACATTTGGTGAGTCAAAATAAGCCAGAAACAAAGGAGCAATTATTGCATGGTCTCCTTTAGAAAATGCTTATAAGAAAACAGGGGCCTAGATTGTAGGCTCATACCAGTCACATTTAGTCCAGAGTGTTTGTTGATTATTATTTCTGGATTTTAAGAGGCTGTTTTATATGTATAACCTGGTATGTAGAGATAAGAATGAAGCTGATCAGGTCAGGATTGAGGTAATTCAGAACACAGGGGTAAGGAAGACATTGTCTATATTTAAAATCTCACCTACTTTTTGAGACCAAGGGAAAAAAGGTTTATTTTGTCTGCAACATAAATTTTCTGTAACACATAATCTAATTCAACTTGTCTGGATCTCATTTAAGCAATTGAAACACAGGGAGTCCAGAATAAGAATGAGGGCCTTCAATCCTGTATATCTTAATATAATGCCTGGATACATCCTAGAATATATTAAGCAGGTAATCAAAAAGTATTGGCAAAGTCCCTTGAGGGATGGGAGAAAAATATGGAACTTTTAAACTTTACCACTGGGGAAATCCCTGCTATTGTATCAAAGGTAGGGACACCCAAATCAATAGGCCAAGCCTTTGATCTTGAGGCTTGCTCTTGTGAAGCCTGTGTATATAGCAGAGAAGCTTAGCCTATCTATAGGCATGCCTAAGAGTTACTTCTGGAGGACCTTTTTTGTTGCTCAGATATGGCCTCACTCTCTCTAAGCCCAAATTTGCAAATGAAATCATTGCCCTCCGCCCTACATGGGACATGACAACCAGGGGTAAAAGTCTCCCTGGCAGCATGGGAGATGACTCCCAGAGATGAGTCTGGCCCTGGAATGGTGGAATCAACAATGCCATCCTGACCAAAAGGGGGGAAAGAAGTTTAACAAATAAGGTGTCAATGGCTGAGAGAGTTCAAATAGAGTCAATAGGCTACACTGGAGGTCATTCTTATGCAAGCTTCAGGTAAACGTTTCTACCTATCACAACTTGCCAACCCCCAATCTAAACCATTCCAGCCAATCATAAAGAATACCTAGTACAACATATAAGACTCTACAAAGGTTCCGTGCACTAAGTTAACTTTCCAGAAATCTACAACTTCCAGATGGGTCCCTGGACCAGATAAGTCCTGAAACCTAGAGGGGCCAGCCTCTCCAGAACATCAGCTAGTTCCCTCTCCCTACCCCATATTATTGACAGCCCGTTCCTACATGTAAAAGTTAGAATGGACATAGTCCAAATACCCCTAAAGAGTTATACAGAGAAGGTAGGGTTTAACAAATGAGTATGACTGCTAAATCATTAAACTGGTATTTCTTTTAGTCTCCAGTATCTTAGATCAGCTAGAAGTAAAAACCTCAAATTGTGGAATTATAACCATACCAAATTCTGAAATCTGTTCTACAACTAATTGCTGTGCTGTGCTTTGAAATTTAATGCTTTTTTGTATATATGTTATTTTTCACAAAAAAGAATAAAAAATCTATTGTGATGATAAAAATAAATAGTTATTCCTTCTGGCCTCCAATGTTCTGGAGCAGCTAGATGGAAAAATCTGAGACTATGGCTTGGTGCCCATGACAAACCCCTGAAGACTGGGAGAAAGATCAAAGGAGAAGGTGGAGTTAGAGAAGATAGGATTTAACAAATAAGTATGACTGCTGAGTCGTTATATTAATATTTCTTTTAGTTTCCAGTGTCTTGGAGCAGCTAGAAGGAAAAACTAAAATTATGGAACTGTAACCCATACAAAACTCTGAAATCTGTTCTATAACTAATTGTTGCGATGTGCTTTGAAATTTATTGCTGCTTTGTATATATGTTATTTTTCACAATTAAAAAAAAACAAAAGAATGAGTGTAGAGGTACATGTATAATATCCAACAGTCCTATCTTTTCAAAAATTAAAAAAATATTATTTAATTTTTATTGTTTGGTAGTTAGACACTCGATGATTTCTTTTATTAGTTACCCTAGTCATTAAACTTGCATCTCTAGCAAGGCCTAAAGTTAGCTAACAATATAAAGAACAATTTATATGCATTGTTATCCTGTATTTTAGTATTTTTCCCTCACATTCTTTCTTGTATATCAGAAGTTCTGCTTTTTGTTTGTTTTGGGTTCTCCTTTTTCTTTTTGCCTTAAGAACCTTCTTTGGATTTCTTTTGATGAAAATCTGTTGGTGATTTACTCTTTCAGAGTGGTCTAAATGTATCTACATTTCATTCCTATTCTCTTAAGCCAGTTTCTAGGGGCAAATAACTTTGAAGTGATAGCTTTTTTCATCTCAACACCTTGAGAGAGACTTCCACTGACTTTTGGCTTCCATTATTGCTGTGCAGAGTGAATAATAAGTATAATCTCCCTTCCTTTGTGGCAGTTTGTATTTTCTTTCTGGGAGCTTTTTTCGTTTGTTTATTTGTTTTTTCTATTTCATCTCTGGAGTTTTTTTTCTCATGGGCAGGCACCAGGAATAGAATCCGGGTCTCTGGAATGACAGGCGAGAACTCTGCCTGCTGAGCCAGCGTCGCACTGCCCTCTGGTAGCTTTTAAGATTTCTTTTTCTTTGGAATTCTGTAACTTCACTTTGATCTGCCTAATTTTGGGTTTTAAAAATAATCAAAATGACCCTTTATTTTAAATGTAGATAATATCATAATACATCAAAATAATTTGTAACACCTAACTGTTTCTTAAATATTGTCTTATAAGTGATGCTTTCTGAAGTTAAAAGTAACATAAGGCTTTTAAAGTTATCAATTTAGGACATACTCAACCAATGATGATATTAAGTTAAAAATGTAACTTGTATCCTATGAAGTCTTCTAAGAAAGGAAATCATGACAATTTTCCTACTAAATGCCATCCCATCATTAAAAGAGATTAAAAAGAAGCATAAATGAATTTGAACAGAAATTCTAATCTCCTGAATTTGGGTCTTTGTATAAACCAAGCTTTAAAAATGTAAGCAAGATATTTAAATTCTGTAAGCAAGATATTCCTTAACTGCAGCTCAGAAACAACATAAATATCTTGGTGAAATGTCCTCCTTCATCTACTGATGGTAACATGGTATTCCAATCTCTAATTTATTTGCTGTCTTACATCTGCTAACCTTCACAAGCATTTCCACAGGACAAGAAAATGCTCATCCTCTCAAAAATGGTTCTCTCCAAATAGGGAATCAGTTCAGGTTTTTTCTTGTACCATCAATGTTCTTTTTAAAGTCCCACATGTTACAGGGAAGGCAAAGCCTAGTGAATTGCACCACTCCATCTGAGGGCTCCACCTTAACCCTCCAAATGCCAGTGTTGTGAGGAGTCATCATTGAAAGCTACCTCAGCAGCATAGCCCTTCTGGTTCAGTGGACCTCTGGACCTCTCTATGGTAGTCCAAGCGTTATGAATCGGCATATTAGAGGCACGTGTCTGATAGCCCAAGTCTCTCAACTCCTGATCATGTTTATTAGACATCATACCTTTACAGAGAATGAGAAAGTCTTCGTTTCCTTTCTTTTTTCCATATCAAATCTTTATCTTCTCCTCAAAGAACAACTGCTTTGTGATAGTTTTCCTTGTGACAGACTCTGAGAAATGCTAATTCCAACAACTCAAGGGAGAATTTCATGTTGTCTTTTCCTGGATCATCAATTTGATTATCTATCATGTCACCAATCTTGTTTGCTGTGAACTACTCAACTTGGGCCTTAAGGACAGAATTTTGGGGGTAATGGTCCATGGGGCCCAGACTCCCTGATGGGAATATTCTTTTTTTTTAATGTTTATTTATTTATTTATTTACTATCAAACCAAAATAATATACAAACATGGACATTCTTAACATACAAACGTTTGGTGCACGGTATACAATCAATGGCTCACAATATCATCACATGGTAGTGTATTCATCACCATGATCATTTTTCAGAACATTTGCCTGACGGGCACATTCTCAAGTGACTGAGTCACTTCACTGAAGTTGAAATAAACAAAAAGCAAAGCCATTCAGGTCACAGATGTAAGTCACTCATAACAAAAATATCAAATTGTGACACTTCCCATTATATATCTAGCATAGCTGAAAAGCCATTTTCGATTTCCTTTCAGTAGTTTCCAGTTATTTTCTCATTAAGTATGCTTGGTATTCAAAACCAGACACCTGCAGCCCAGAATTGAGGTCTTCCAGGACTCAGACTATGGTATCTTCTCTCCCACTACAGCCCTTGTCCAAGTGGGTGGAGCTGCCTGCGATAAAATGTGGGCTGATGTTGGCATACCCAAGCATAGTTCAGTCATGGGGCACAGGTCATGGCCCAGGGCTCACCCAGTCCCCCTGCCCCAGTTAAGTTCCCCCCTCCCCAATTTTTAAAAAATCTTTTTAAATAGTCACTGGGAATCACTGCTGTAATAGCTTTTTAACAGTTTGAAAATACCTATCTTTTACCTTCTAATTTTACCACTTCGACATTTTCTCTATCACCATTTAGGATTCCAATTACAAAGACATTCTCTTCATTACCTCAATCTCACTTTCAAATACATTTTCTGTTTTTTTCTCTCCACATTCTATTCTAGATCATTTCTTCAGCTCTATCTTCCAGATCATTAATTCTCTTTTCAGTAATATCTAATCTATTGTTTCTTCAGTCTATTGCTAGTTTTTAAAATTTCAGCTATATTTTTCATTTTTAAAACTAGTTATTTTTCAAATTTGTTTGTTCTTTGATCTTGTGGCTGAATGTCTCTCATTTTTTAATCATATTAAAGGTTCTATAATCTATGCCTGATAGTTCAAATATCTGAAGTCTTTGAGAATTTTATTTTGCTGTTGTCCAGTTCTCAGTTGTAGTACCTTTTTTCCTCATATATATTGTTTGTTTATATATACTCTGAGCTGCCGATACCTTTGCAATTTTACTTGTAGGTCTGGGTTTGAATGTGATTTCTTCCAAAGGGAATTTGCTTTTTCTTCTACCAACTACTTCAGGTTAAGTTCAATCAAAACTTCTACTTGGAATATAACGAGTATAAATTCAGACTACAATAATACATGAGAGCTGGCTTCTATTTTCAGATTATCCAGGAGAACTATTTCCCCTTTCCATGCAGTATCAAGGTTGAAAAATACAAGTTTCCTTGCTATCCTTTTCTGCATGGCAAATTTATTTCTCAGTTACCTTTACCTGGAAGTGAAGTTCTAGCTTTATGAGAATGGACTACTGTTGGACTTCCTAAGTGGTGCAGACTCTGGGCCAGAACCCCCAAAGCAATATTCCTGCTTTTGTAAGCCCTGCCATGAGAAATATTAGAAAGCTCTGCTCTGGGCTAGGTCTCCCCACCCTCACTTTTCACCTTGGGCCATGCACAGTCATCTAGGCAGTAGCCCAAGGCCTCCAGGGTTTGGCTTCAGGTGAACCATTTTTTGCACTCTCAAGTATTTTTGCTCTCACTCTTTTTTTGGCCTCTGTGGATTTTCTTTTTCTTTTATCTCATGCCTTCTCAGCAATACATTTAAAAATTATTTTTAACATGTTAATCATTTCAATCTTCAGGGTTGTTCAGATTATCTAACCTGCCATATTGCCAGATATAGAAATATTCATTTAACTCCTCCTGTTCATTAAATGCTGAGTTCCTAGAGTCCAAGAACCATGACTGATTCATCTTTTTATCCTAGGACTTGGCACACATTAGTGTATTCACAGGAAACATTATTTAAATGAATGATTGAATGAATGCCAAAAACAGACATTACAAGTTAAAGTAATTGGCTTGAAATTCTAAGTACAACCAAAGCAACTTCCTTCCTGAAAACCCTTAAGGCTGCAACTGAACACCATCATCTGGTTCTGAGAATTCCTTGGGAAGTTGGTCTTCACTTAGATTCCCTCTTTTAATCAAATTTTGTGTTTTAGTAGAATTAAACAGAAAGTCACCCAGTTATACTTCAATTTCAATCTCATGGATTCAATCCAGTAGAACAGTAGACAAATTTATGTTATATAATTTCACAATTATATAAATCAGATTACATAGGTTTACAAAAAAATTCTTAGCATAAAAATATTGCCACATCTCTTACTACTTTCTAATGATATTTGACATTGGATCCTTGGTATTGACATTTTCCATTATCATTGGATTACCTCATTGATTCATTCTTTATAATTCAGCATTCATGTCTTTAATGTCTTTATTGAGTGCATAGTAAGTGTGCTGTGCTAAACCCTGGAGTTACAGAGAAAAGACATATTCTCTGCCCTCAATGTGTTCACTGAGAGACTAAGGTTATTAAGTGCAATATGGTAAAAAAAATACCACCAGTACAGCCATGTATGGGGTACAGAGCACAAAGGAGTGTTCCACTATGTTTAGGAGCAACTAGGAAGATTTCACGGAAGAAGAGACTTCTGTCTTGAGAGCAGAATAAAGAGTAGCTTTAATCAGACAAGGGGTGTAGGACCAGGGAAACATGAAACAGTATCTGACCTCATCTCCCCATCAGCGTCAACATGTTCCCTGGTCCTCCTGAGGTGATAGTTACATAACCAAATAAATATATCTCCAGATAATGTGTGAATTTTTAATTGCCGTCTAGTTTCCACACCCTTTTTTCCCTCCTTGCTTCTTCTTCCCCATCCCTCCCCCTTCCTTCTTCTTCCCTTGCATCCAACCTCCCCTTCATTCTTTTCTTTTCTATAGAATATTGCTGTTCCTTGCTATAACTCTATTATTATAAGAACTAAATTGGAATTTATCACTTTAAATAAATGCAAATTTAATTTGCCATGGTCTCTACTTAGGAAATGTAAGTGACATAATTTCATACAAGGAAAAAATACAGCCAAAACTGTGTTTAAAATGTTGCTAGCTATGAATATATATCCTCTTGCCCTCATGCACAGGGGAATGAATTACACCTGTCATGCTTAATCTAATCATGTTATTGTGAGAACTAAACACAAAAAAAATTGTGAACAAATGCAGTTTGTAAGTTATACAGTTTATCATCTCAAATTGATTTAATATTTCAAGTTAGATTCCTTCCCCCAGCTAATTAAGTGTGCAGAATTCACATGCTAGACTGCTTGGGCGGAGCCTGGCCATTTTAGTTTGTTAAATGCTGCTGTAATGCAATATACCAGAAATGGAATGGCTTTTAAAAAGGGAGTTTATTAAATTCCAAGTTTATAGTTCTAAGGCCATAAAAATGTCCAAACTAAGGCATCCAGAGAAAGATACCTTGACTCAAGAAAGGCCGAAGTCTGTCCCTTGGGAAGGCCTGTGGCTGGTGTCTGCTGGTCCTTGTTCCAGATTCTGTTGCTTCCAGCTTCTGACATCAGTGGTTTCCTCTCTAAGCATCTGTGGGCCTTCACTTGGTTCCTCTGGGAACAACTCCAGTTTCTGGCTCACTTAGATCTCATGGGAAGGCAACATGGTGATGTCTGCTGGGCTCTGCTTCTGCAAACGTCTGTGTCTATGCATCTGCTCTCTGTTGGCACTCAAAGCGTCTCCAAATGTCTGCTTTTGTGTCAGCTCTGAAGCAACTGTGTTTTCTCCAAAATATCTCCCTTTTAAGGACTCCAGTAAAATAATAAAGATCGACCTAGTTCTAGTTTGCTAACTGCCAGAATGCAGAATGGTTTTTATATACCAGAAACAGAATGGTTTTTAAAAAGGGGATTTTTCTAAGGCCATGAAAAATCTCCAGATTAAAGCAAGTCTTTAAAAATGTCCAAACCAGACATCATCAAGAGGTTACTTTCACTCAAGAAAGGCCAATGAGTTCAGTGTTTCTCCCTCAACTGGGAAGGCACGTGGCAAACATGATGACAGTCTGCTAGCTTTCTCTCTTGGCTTTCTCTTTCATGAAGCTCTCCAGGAGGCATTTTCCTTCCTCATCTCCAAAGGTTGCTGGATGGTAGACTCTCTATTTTGTGGTTCTGCAGCATTCTCTGCTCTCTCAGAATCTCCTCATTCTCTCATCATTCTCTTCATTCTCCAGTCATTCTCCTCCTTTACAGGATTCCAGTACGCTAATCAAGACCCACATAGAATGGATGGAGACACATCTCCATCTAATCAAGTTTAATACCCACAATTGATTGAGTCATATCTCCATGGAGATAACCTGATCAAGTTTCCAACCTATAGTACTAAATAGGGATTAGAAGATACCGTTGTTCCCACAAGACTGATTAGGATTAGAACACTGCCTTTCTAGGTTACGAAAATCCTTTCAAACCAGCACGCACCTCTAATGGGGGAATCACATCTCCTTCTAATTAAAAGACCACACCTACAATTGGGTGTGCCGTATCACCATGGAAGTAATCTAATCAAAAGGTCATACCTATTTATTATTATAATTATTATTTATAATCATTTATTATTATAATACTGGCGTATTCAGCTAAAAAGAATAGGGTGAAAGGTCCTGCTGCGTATTCTACATTAAATCTGGATACTAATTCTGATTCACCTTCTGTCAGGCCAAATGGGACTTGGTTAGTTTCGGCTAGTGTTGAAATAAACCATAGTATGGCAAGTGGTCATGCTGGGATAATTAATATCACTATATAAATATAGTGAGCTAATTTCCAAATAATAATCTAATTAAAGTTTTCCACCATACAAAATTGAATCTGAATTAAAGGACATGGTTTATTCGGGGTACACAACACTTTCAAACTAGCACACTGGCTTTAGGCAGTGTTGTGAAGAGGGCAAGCCTCAGGAAGCTCTTGCTTCCTTACTCATTCTCTGTGCCTGGTGTAGGAAATTCTAGTTTCAAAGGTCACTGTGGGGGGAACCACCCAAACTTGCCCTGTCTGGGCAGTACCAATCCACTGCAGGACTCTTCTTCCTCTTCTCACGTCCAACTCCTCGAAAAGCTTATTCTTGGTACCTTTTCCTAATGGTCTTACTTTTAAGTTTTTACCCAAAGCAATAACTTAAATGCAATGGATTTCTAGATCAGGGAAGAAGATGTCTTTGAATATGGGAGATAACTTTCAAAAGACTCTACATAGGCATCTTCAGCCTTTGAATTTCAAGCAACTTAGGGTCATCTGGATTCATCGTTAGCCTAAATCCTATTTTAGAATTTTATTTTAGCAAGCTCAGAGAAACTTCCAGGTTACTCCTCTGAAAGCACCTCTTCCTCTGATGGTGGGACTTGTAAATTGACACAATATAGAATGTGATTGGACATTATGCTTCACACCTTTAAGATGTGCTTACTGTTTGTCCCAACAACATAGCTTCCAGAAATTCTTCTTAAGAAATAGTCTGAGATATTTGGAAATATTTAAATATAGAGACATACACCACAGTATTACTTATAATTTACATTATTATTTTAAATTAAAATTAGAAACAGACTATTAAAAATGGGAAAATGAGTAAAAGTTCATGCTCAGTTATACGATGCTAATAATGTACAGCTATTGAGAATTGACTATTTGGCAAACATTTAATGAAATGGAGAAATGTATATAATGTGGAATTTTTTTTAAAAGATTACATAAGCACATATAAATGTTTTAATTTCAAGATGCTATTTTCAGTTTGTGTTTCTCTTTCCTCCTGAAGACCACTTTAAATGACAGAATAAATAAAAAAAATTTAACCTTTTTATGTACAAATGACCCAACAAGAAAGAGACACTAGATGTGTGATATGTCATCAGTGTGAAATTGGAACACTGAACAATCAGAGAATAATTAATGAGGTAGATCCAATTGTTACATATGAAACCTTGTATTTTGAAAGAGAAAACACATTCTTTTCTAGCATCCTTTGAAGAGACACAAATTTGATTATATTAGGCCACAAAGATGACTTCAACATAATAAGCTTAAATGATAATTCTTTATTTCAGTAAACAAATGTAGTTTTGAATAAACATCCTGAGAGATCATCTCTACTAAACAGTTCAGGTTATTTAAGTTTCTGGGCTACAACTTTAGACTTTTTGTGGTAGTAATATATATACATCTCAAAATTTCCCATTCTAACCACTTTCAAGGAAACAGTTCAGTGATATTAGTTACATTCCAAATATTGTGTGGCCATCACTAATATCCATTACTCCAACCTTTTATCACCTCATTCAAAAGCTCTGTGCCCATTAAGCCGTAATGGCCCCCACCCAGCCCCTACTAACCTGTAATCTACTATCTGTCTCTAGGAATGTAAGTGGGATCATATATTTGTCTTTTTGTGATTGGCTTATTTCATTCAACTTGATGTCTTCAAAGTTCATCCATGTTGTAGCATGTATCAGAATTTCATTCCTTTTTGTGGTACATAATATATAATTGTGTATATGCATCATTTTTTGTGTGTGGGGGGGGTAATGGTCCGGGAATTGAACCTGGGTCTCCCACATGAAAGGACGGCATTCTACCACTGCACTCCCCATGCACCCTGTACCACATTTTGTTTATCCATTCATTGGTTGGTGGACACTTGGGTTGCTTCCATCTTTTGGCAATGTGAATAATATCCGTTTATGAACATTGGTATGAAGATATCTGTTTGAGTTCCTGCTTTCAGTACTTTTGGGTGTATATCAAGAAGTAGGATTGCCAGGTCATGTGGTAGTTCTCTGTTCAACTTTCTGAGGAATCACCAAATTGATTTCCACAGTGGTTGTACCATTTTACAATTCCACCAACAATGTATAAGAGTTTCAGTTTCTTGGCATCCTTGCCAACACTTGTCTTTACTAGCCATCCTAGTGGGTGTGAAGTGGTATCTCAATGTGGTTCTGGTTTGTATTTCTCTGATGACCAAGATGTTGAGCATCTTTTCATGTGCTTATGGTCCATTTATGTATCTGTTCTGGAAAGATGTCTTTCAAGTCCTTTGCCCCTTTTTAAAAATGAGGTTGTCTTTTTGTTACAAACTTTTTTACTTGGTTTATTTTGTCTCTGAAATAATGGAAGATAGGTAGTCATATGTGTTTAGCAAAAAGTCATTTTATTTCAAGCTGCCTTTTACATTTCCTTTGGTGCAAGATATCAGGTTATTCTCAGAGAAAATTTCCTATTAAACATTATGTCATTTTGCTGGAAAACCGAATTGTCATTATGCTTCATTTTCATTTGTGTATTAGTGCTTCTATTATGGATGCTTTATTAGTTTATATAAAAGTATATTTGCTGGTTCTCTTAAAAATTTTCAATACAATATCTATAATTTTTCTATAGAAAGTAAACTTGTACTTCTTTGTCATTTTCTAGTTTTAAATTGCTTATAAAATAAATATAGTGTTTTATAATCAGAAAAAAATGAGAAACATTCTCTTTAAGTTATTTTATTAACCCTTTACAAGCCCATTAAGGGCAAGGTGGGTCTACAGGAACCCTGACGCACAGAAAATAAAAGGAACTGAACAACTTTATTTAATAAGTAGAGTAAGTGAGTAAGTTTTTCTGGTAAGTGGTAGAGATGGGACAACTTTTTTTTTCTTGCTCTGAAGGGCTACAACTCTTGATAGTATTCCATATTCATGGATATTTGTTATTTCTTAAATTATGCTGACTTACTTCTCTATGGAGTTGGACTGTTTTCTGGTATGGTGGGTTTGAGAGTCTAAGGGAAGGAACTCAAATACGTGAAGCACCCAGGATTGAATATTACCTTTTTTTAACTCTTTCAAATGGGTTAAGAATCAATTTACAGGTGGACAACAAAGTCACCCAGCAAGAAAATCCTAGATAAAAAAGTTAAAACAATCTCTAGAATAAAGTAATTAAGGAAATTAACTACCTAGATGCCAGCAAAAAAGTAATGAATCATACTAAGAAAATTGAAGATATGGCCCTGTCAAAGGAACAAACCAACTATTCAAATGAGATACAGGAGTTAAAACAGTTAATTCAAGATGTTTGAACAGACATGGAAAATCTCATCAAAAAATCAAATCAATGAGTTGAGGGAGGATATAAAGACGGCAAGTGATGAAAAAAAAGAAGAAATCGAAAGCCTGAAAAAACAAATCACAGAACTTATGGGAATGAAAGTCACAGTAGAAGAGATGGAAAAAAAATGGAAACCTACAATGTTAGATTTCAAGAGGCAGAAGACAGGATTAGTGAACTGGAGGATGGGACATCTAAAATCTGACAAGCAAAAGAAAATATAGGGAAAATAATGAAAAAATATGCACCAGGACTCAGGGAACTAAATGGCAACATGAAGCACATGAATATACATGTGGTGGGTGTCCCAGAAGGAGAAGAGAAGGGAAGAGGAGGAGAAATACTAATGGAGAAAATTATCACTGAAAATTTCCCAACTCTTATGAAAGACTTAAAATTACAGATCCAAGAAGTGCAGCATACCCCAAACAGAATAGATCCAAGTAGACTTACTTCAAGACATTCACTAATCAGAATATTAGATGTCAAAGAGAAAGAGAGAATTTTGAAAGCAGCAAGAGAAAAGCAATCCATCACATACAAGGGGAGTCCAATAAGACTATGCATAGATTTCTCAGCAGAAACTGGAGGCGAGAAGACGGTGGGATGATTTAATTACTAAAAGAGAAAACTGCCAACCAAGAATTCTATACTCAGTAAAACTGTCCTTCAAAATGAAGGAGAAATTAAAACATTTTCAGACAAAAAATCACTCAGAGAATTGTGACCAGCTCTGCAAGAAATACTAAAGGGAACACTAGAGACAAGATAGGAAAAGACAGGTGAGAGGTGTGTAGAACAGTGTAGAAATGAAAACTATCAGTAAAGGTAAAAAGAAGAAAATTTAGATATGATGTAAGAAATCCAAAAGGCAAAATGGTAGAAGAAAGTACTGCCCTCACAGTAATAACACTAAATGTTAATGGATTTAACTCCCCAATCAAAAGACATAGACTGGCAGAATGGGTTAAAAATCAGGACCCATCTATATGCTGTCTATAGGACATGCATCTTAAATCCAAGGATAAACATAGATTGAAAGTGAAAGGTTGGGAAAAGATATTTCATGCAAATGACAATCAGAAAAGAGCAGGAGTACCTATACTAATATCCAACAAATTAAACATCAAATGTAAAACAATTAAAAGAAACAAAGATGGACACCATGTATTAATAAAAGGAACAATTCAACAAGAAGACATAACAATCATAAATATTTATGCACCAAGCCAGAGTGCTCCAAAGTACATGAGGCAAACACTGAAAAGAGAAATAGACACATCTGCCATAATAGTTGGAGACTTCAACTCCCCACTCTCATCAATGGTCAGAACATCTAGACAGAGGACTAATAAAGAAACAGAGAATTTGAATAATACAATAAATGAGCTAGACTTAACATTTATAGAACATTATACCCCACAACAGCAGGACACAACTTTTTCTCAAGTACTCATGGATAATTCTCAAAGATAGACATATGCTGGGTCACAAAGCAAGTCTCAATAAATTTAAAAAGATTGAAATCATACAAAACACTTTCTCAGATCATAAGAGAATGAAGTTGGACATCAATAATAGGCAGAGGGCCAAAAAATTCACAAATATATGGAGTCTCAACAACACACTCTTAAACAACCAGTGGGTCAAGGAAGAAATTACAAGAGAAATCAGTAAATATCTCGAGCCAAATGAAAATGAAAACACAAAATTTATGGGCTGCAGCTAAGGCAGTGCTGAGAGGGAAATTTATTGCCCTAAATGCCTGTATCAAAAAAGTAGAAAGAGCAAAAAATCAAGGAATTAACTGTCCACTTGGAAGAACTAGAGAAAGAACAGCAAACTAACCTCAAAGCAAGGAAAAGGAAAGAAATAATGAAGATTAGAGCAGAAATGAATGAAATTGAGAACATGAAAACAATTGAGAATATCAACAAAGCCAGAAGTTGGTACTATGAGAAAATCAATAAGATTGATGGACCCTTAGCGAGGTTGACAAAAAAAAGTAGAGAGAGGATGCAAATAAATAAAATCAGAAATGGAAGAGGTAACATAACCACTGACCCCACAGAAATAAAGGAGGTAATGAGAGGATACAATGAACAACTTTATGCTAATAAACTAGACAATGTAGATGAAATAGACAATTTCCTAGAAAGGCATGAACAACCAACATTGACTTGAGAAGAAATAGGTGACCTCAACAAACCAATCATAAGTAAAGAAATTGAATCAGTCATTAAGAAGCTCCCAAAACAGAAAATTCCAGGATCAGATGGCTTCACATGTGAATTCTACCAAACATTCAAAGACTTAGTACTAATCCTGCTCAGACTCTTCAAAAAAGTTGAAGAGGAGGGAAGGCTACCTAACTCATTCTATGAGGCCAACATCACCCTCATACCAAAACCAGACAAAGATATTACAAAAAAAGAAAACTACAGACCAATCTCTCTAATGAATATAGATGCAAAAATCCTCATCAAAATTCTAGCAAATTGAATCCAGCAGCCCATTAAAAGACTTATACACCATGACTGTGCTGGTTTGAAATGATGTGTGTACCCTAGAAAAGCCATGTTTTAATCCTAATCCCACTTTGTAAAGGCAGCCATTTCTTCTAATCCTTATCCAGTATTGTATGTTTGAAACTGTAATTAGATCATCTCCCTGGAGATGTGATATAATCAAAAGAGGTTGCTGAGTTGGATTAGGTAGAGGCGTGTCTCCACCCATTTGGGTGGGTCTTGATTAGTTTCTAAAGTCCTGTAAAAGAGGAAACACTTTGGAAAATGAGAGATTTGGAGACAGCAGAGACTGCTACAGCACCACGAAGCAGAGAGTCCACGAGCCAGCAACCTTTGGAGATGAAGAAGGAAAAAGCCTTCCAGGGAGCTTCACGAAACCGGAAGCCAGGAGAGAAAGCTAGCAGGTGATACCCTATTCACCATGTGTCTTCTCACTTGAGAGAGAAACCCTGAACTTCATTGGCCTTCTTGAACCAAGGTATCTTTCCCTAGATGCCTTAGATTGGACATTTCTATAGTCTTGCTTTAATTGGGACATTTTCTCAGCCTTAGAACTGTAAACTAGCACCTTACTGAATTCCCCTTTTTAAAAGCCATTCCATTTCTGGTATATTGCATTCCAGCAGCTAGCAAACTAGAACAATGACCAAGTAGGATTCATCCCAGGTATGCAAGGATGGTTCAACATAAGAAAATCAATTAATGTAATACATCATATCAACACATCAAAGCAGAAAAACCACATGATCATCTCGATTGATGCAGAAAAGGCATTTGACAAAATTTAACATCCTTTCTTGTTGAAAACACTTCAAAGGATAGGAATAGAAGGGAACTTCCTCAACATGATAAAGGGAATTTATGAAAAACCCATAGCTAACATCATACACTAGCAATGAACAATCTGAGGGGGAAATCAAGAAAAAAAATTCCATTTCCAATTGCAACCAAAAGAATAAAATATTTTGGAATAAATTTAAGGATACAAAAGACGTATACAAACAAAACTACAAGAAATTGCTGAAAGAAATCACACAAGACCTAAACAAATAGAAGGGCATACTTTGTTCATGGATCAAAAGACTAAATATAGTTAAGATGTCAATTCTACCTAAACTGATTTATAAATCAATGCAATACCAATTAAAATCCCAAAAACTTACTTTTCAGAAACAGCTAAAAATATTCTGAGAAAGGAAAATGAAATTGGAGGTCTCACATGACCTGACTTTAAGGCATATTATGAAGCTACAGTGGTCAAAACAGCATGGTACTGGCATAAAGATAGATATACTGACCAATGGAATCAAATAGAGTGTTCAGATGTAGACCCTCTCATCTATGGACAATTGATGTTTGATAAGGCAATCAAGCCAACTCACCTGGGACAGAACAGTCTCTTCAATAAATGGTGGATATCCACATACAAAAGAATGAAAGAAGATCCATATCTCACACCCTATACAAAAATTAACTCAAAATGGATTAAAGACCTAAACATCTTATACCCAAAGCTCAAGCATTGAAGAAACCAATAGGTAAATGGGAACTCCTCAAAATTAAACACTTTTGTGCATCAAAGAACTTTGTCAAGAAAGTAAAAAGACAGCCTACGCGATGGGAGACAATATTTGGAAATGATATATCAGATAAGGGTTTAGTATCCAGAATGTATAAAGAGATTGTTCAACTCAACAACAAAAAGACAGACAACCCAAAGAACCTCTTTTGTTGTTCAGATGTAGCCTATCTCTCAGCCAACACCTCAAACTCACTGCCCTCCCCTTCTCTAAGTAGGACATGACTCCCAGGGGTGTAAACCTCCCTGGCAACCTGGGACAGAAATCCTAGAATAAGCTGGGACTCAGAATGAAGGGAATGAGAAAACCTTCTTGACCAAAACGGGGAAGAGCGAAATGAGACACAATAAAGTGTCAATGGCTTAGAGACTCCAAACAGAGTCGAGAGTTTACCCTGGAGGTTATTTTTATGCATTATATAGATATCCCCTTTTTAGTTTAAAGTGTATTAGAGAGGCCAGAGGGAAGTGCCTGAAACTGTAGAGCTGTGTTCCAGCAGCCATGTTTCTTTAAGATGATTGTCTAATGATATAGCTTTTGCAAAATGACTATTTTCATTGTGAAAACCTTGTTCTGATGCTTCTTTTATCTATGATATCTACAGTATGGACAGATGAGTAAAAAATATGGATTAAACATAAATAAATAATAGGGGGAACAAATGTCAAAATAAATTGGATAAGAGGGAAATACTAGTCATCAATGGGGGGGGTAAGGGGTATGGTATGTATGAGTTTTTTCTTTTTTCTTTTTCTGGAGTGATGTAAATGTTCTGAGAAATGATCATGGTGATGAATATACAACTATGTGATGATATTGTGAGCTACTGGTTGTACACTAAGTATGGAATGTTCATATGTTAAGAATGTTCATGTTTGAATGTTGATTGTTCTTATTAATAAAAATTTAAAAAAGAATCAATTTACAGCTACTCTTATGGGAATAGGTTAATCAAAATTTTAATGAAAAATTTGACTTTTACAGGACTGAAACTCAATGGCTTTGAATTTTGAATCAAAGCCTTTTTCCATAAGATAAGTCTTAGGTTAGCAGTTATCCAAACTCACAAATGGAAAAGTAGCCACAGGAGGCACCGTGTGTTGGTCCCTGGAGGCCAAATATATTCAACCAGACAGAGGAGAGCTAGAAGTCATGCACCCCTCAAAACCAGAGGCAGACATTTTGTACAGAATATTCTGAGACTTTCCCAAAGGTCAGCTCTACAAGGAAATTTCATGCATACTGGATTTAGCATAATAGCTCAGTCATGTCCTATGCTCTGCATTAATTACATTCCTTAAGGAAATGTGGAATTACTTAGCTGGACTTACTTCCTTCTCATATACTCCTGCTTGTGAGCCAGGATTGCAAGGGAGAAAGCACTGGCTTGTGGGGCCAGTGTTTGTTCCTGTCACTGCCTTACTGTGTGCTTTTCAATATACATACACTCTGATCAAGTAGTAAGCTATGCCAGTGAAGGTTGGGGAATTCAGTTTATTTTACCACCAATGAACTGGCCTCCATTTGCTGGAGAAAATGGAAAAAAAAAGAAGAATCAGTTCCTGTTTTTATAACCCCAAAATTACCTATCTCTGTGATGTATTTGGAGAAAGAAACACTCTCTCATCCATGCTTGAACCAGCTCCCCACTGTACCTGCCCCTCCGTATTGTACTCTGCTGTCTCAGGAGCCACAGCTCACCTCTGACTGGACACTGCCTGGTGCTCGTGGGCCACTGTCCCTTTTGATACTGGCTGCTGTCACTGTCTGGTCACAGAGGGGGGTCAATAGAGAGAGGAAAGCTACGGGCCCCATTTCTTCACAGGCCTAACATCACCATACAAGTCTGGGCCTGTCAGACTTTACAGAAGGTTTATTGATCTGCAACCAATGGAAAACACATTGTACTCCAAAACAGGATGGTATAAGGGGGACTTGATTCCAAAGGGGCAATTTACAAAGGTTGGCTGTGTAGGGGTACCCCAAGAGTTAGAGCAATAAATTCCATCTAATAGAAGACAAACCGTAACCATCCCCAGGTATGGAAAATGGAGGAAGGGAGTATTTACCAGGCCTAGAATGAAAGAGTTACAGTAGAGGCAGCTGTCT
The DNA here is from genome assembly GCA_004026745.1 of Myrmecophaga tridactyla. NCBI lineage: Eukaryota > Metazoa > Chordata > Mammalia > Pilosa > Myrmecophagidae > Myrmecophaga > Myrmecophaga tridactyla. The sequence continues at coordinate 20,883 of PVIY010020570.1, forward strand.
TGAGAGGATGGTAACTTGAAATCAAAGGACACAACCAACCCAAGGCAACCATAGAGCAAGGGTGCCAGGGAAGTAAGTACTTTGACCTTATTCTCCTTCCTTCGTGCAGTTTCCTGCCAAGGTACTCCACTGATCGAACCCAACTGGTCAGGCTCCCTGTTGCACAAATAAGTCAATCTCCTGCATCAGAGACTAGGGCGTAGAAGGGGGAGAATGGATCAGCGGGGGGCCAGTGAATATGCCTGGACCAGAAAGAAACAGTTCAATAACTCAACAAATAATTATTACATATTGCATTTGTGCTGGTCACTGATCAAGGTTGTGCGGATTTGGCAGGAAGTGAGAAACCCATGCCTTGTCTTTCATGGAACTGAGACTCTAGAAAGGACAGACGGGCAGGAAACAAACAAATAAGCAGAGAAAATTTCACATAATGATAATTGCTATAAACAAAACAGGTGGAGAGGTAGGGAGTTCTTTCAGATTGGGTGTCTGGGAGATTTTTCAAAGGTATCTGAGCTGAATGATGAGAAAACTTATATTTTCAAAGATCTAGAAATAAGAATGTTGTTTTTTTTGGGGGGGGGGGGAGCAGAGGCATCTGCTATTGCACAGGTCCCAAGGCAGGAATAGAATTAGCTTGTTTGAGGAATGAAAAGAAGGCCAGTGTGGCTGCAGCATGGGGAAGGAAAAGGAGAATGTTAGAGATGAGGCAGAGGCAGATCATGAAGGGCCCAGCAGGCCCCTGGGGTGGCCTCCAAGATGGCCCCCTTGACCCCTGCCTCTCGGTCCTAATGCTCTTGTATAGGCCCCTCCTACAATGAATAGGACTGACATGTATAACCAATAGGCTATTGCAAACATGGAGGCATGTGACTTCTGATGCAGCTACCACCTTGCTCTCTTTTGGATCACTCCTTCTGGGGGAAGCAAACTGCCATGATGAGAGGACAGTCAAGCAATGCTAATAGAGAGGTCCACGTGGTAAGGAACTGATGCTTTCTACCAGCAACCTACACAAGCTTGCCATCATGAGAATGAACCATCTTGGAAGTGATCCTCCAGTTTCATTCAAGCCTCTACCCATAGCTGATATCTTTTTTTTTTTTTTTTAATATTTTTATTGAGAAATCCTCACACACACATAGTCCTTCCTCAGTATATAATCAGTAGCTCACAAGGTCATCACATAGTTGTACATTCATCACCATGGCCATTTTTAGAACATTTGCATCGCTCCAGAAAAAGAAATAAAAATAAAAATTTCATACATCCCATACCCCTTATGCCTCCCTCTCATTGACTACTGGTATTGCAATCTTCCCAATTTCTTTTACCCCTTGTTCTAGTTTGCTAGCTGCCAGAATACAAAATACCAGAAAGGGAATGGCTTTTAAAAAGGGGAATTTAATAAGTTGCTACTTTACAGTTCTAAGGCCGAGAAAATGTCCCAATTAAAACAAGTCTATAGAAATGTCCAATCAAAGGCATCCAGAGAAAGATACATTGGTTCAAGAAGGCCGATGAAGTTCAGGGTTTTTCTCTCAACTGGAAGGACACATGGCAAACATGGTGGTATCTGTTGGCTTTCTTGTGGCTCTACAAAAAAGAACTCTCCCTGAAATGTTTCCTCTTTTAAAGGATTCCAGTAAGCAACTCCACCTTCAGTGGGTGGAGACACACCTCCATGGAAATCATCTAATCAAAAGTTACTACCCACAATTGGGTGGGTCACATCTCCATGGGAACAATCAAAATGCTCCCACCCAGCAATACTGAATGAGGATTAAAGGACAGGGCTTTTCTGGGGTCCATCACAGATTCAAACTGGCACACCCCTTATCCCCTCTATTATTTATTCATTTATTTTTCCTTATTTTTTTACTCATCTGTTCCTACCCTGGATAAAAGGAGCATCAAACACAAGGTTTTCACATTCAGTGTAAAAGCTATATAGTTATACACTCATCTTTAAGAATCAAGGTTACTGGAACACAGCTCAGCACTTTCAGGTCCTTCGCTCTACCTGGCTGACATCTTAACTACAACCTCAGAAGAGGCCCTGATCCAGAACTGCCCAGTTAAGTTGTCCCCAAATTTCTGACCCAGGGAAAATGCGTGGATAATAAATTTTCATTGCAGATGTGGTATGAAGCAGCTCCCCAATAGGCTTCTTGAGAAAAACATGTAGTAGTACTACTAACTGCGCCAGCTGGGGGGACATTTTTCAGAGGCTGGGAGTCTCAGAAGTTTCAGGGTAAACATTTGAGAACACCTGCCTCGGTGCTATGGGCTGAGACCACTGGTGGAGTTTCCCTGTCTTCTCTCCAGGCCTTCAAATAGCTGTTTAAGCCTCAGTTCCCTATATTAAACCCCTTCATTGGAATATATAGAGTAGCTTCTGTTTCCTGATCAAGCCTTGACTTGTATAACAGCTTGCCTAACCAGCACTAATTCATCGCTTCTTCCTTCCTAACAGAGCCCAAGTTTTGTCCAGACATCCTTTTCTTTGAAGCAAGTGCCTCAGGGGAAGCTGATCCTACCCTCAATGCCAGGGATGGGCCTGATTATTTGAATGATTGGTTCAGGAATAATAATATAAACCAACTATGTGATCCTTCAAAGATATAAGCTTGTTTTGTCCACCACTACAATAACTAACTCCTTGAAGAGAGTCTAGTGTATAATGGATGCTCAATCCATAGTTCTTAAACTCTAGGCAATGAGTCATAGAGAAAGCACCTGGGAACAGGTCCTTTATTCCAAAGAGAAAATCATGAAAAAAAAAAAGATTACTCTGATGATGTGAATTCTGGATGTGATGCCTAACACTATTGGAACCATCTTGTTCCCAGCCTGAGTATGAATGAAGCCAATACCACGGATGTCAATGCAGAGAGATGAAAAGAACCCTGGTCCTTGTTGATATCCTTGAACTAACTTAAAAGTCTACAGAACCTCTGAATTCCCTTTTATTTTAGATCAGTGGTTCTCAAACTTGAGCAGTGTGCATTAAGTAAAGGGTTAACTCAACAGGCCTGGGTTGCTCAAACCCTCCACATTCTAAAGAAAGGCCTGTCTTCAGGAATGGTCCTTGGTAGCCCTTAGGAGATAACCTCTGGGCCCTTGGAATATTCTGCCTGATCAAAGTGTTTTTGCATGCCTGAGGGCTTGGACCAAACTGGTACAGTTTATCCTAACAATATGATTTATAGTGAATGCATGTGTTTGTTCTGGCTGAGGGTAGGGTTGTGGGGAGGGTCGTGGAACCTGAGTAAGTGGGATCAGTCATGCAAGTGCTGAATGCTTACATGACTGACCCCCAGTAAAAGCCGCGACCTGGGGGAGCCTCACTGCACATGTTTTCACACAGTATTGTTGGGAGAATTAAGCACATACCTGTACCACCCCACTGGGTGGGGGCACTTGGAAACTCGTACCTGGTTTCTCTGGACTCTGCACCATCTGCCTTTGCTGTTTGCTGATTCCAATCTGTAATGCCTTAACCTTGAGCATAACAGTTTCTGAGTCCTATCAATCCTTCTCATGAATTATCAAAACTAAACGTAGTCTTGGGGACCCTCTATTCTCAAGTGGGATCAGAAACAGTGACAGGCCTTGTTAAAATACAGGATTCTGGGTTTATCCTAACAGAGCTTCTAATTCAGTAGATCTGGGCTGGGGCCCCAAGTCTTCATTTCTAACGTTCCCAAGTGATGCTAATGCTGCTGGTCCCACGACCATAGTTTGAGAACCACTGTGGTCAGCTATTAATTTTATCTTGTATAAGTCAAGAGTGAAAGTTTCTGTTATTGTAGACAGAGCACACCAATAATTTCACAATTAGGAGTTTGGAATTTATTCCAATAGTGTGAGTGAACATCACAGTGTTTTAAACAAGGGAGTGATCTGATCTCAACTGATCTATTTTTAAATTTCAAATCTGGCTTTTGGGTAGAGAACTGATTGTAAGGGGTTGCTAATAAAATTGCTACAGGATGGTGTTCAGTGACAAAAGAAGGAAGCAAAATATAAATAGGGTGCAGAATACTATATAAGCATGTAAGTATAGAGGTGAAGAATCACATAAATTCAAACTGGGCAATAAAAACCAAGTAAGGGCAGAGTACATTTCTGTTTTTGACATTACAGAGTCTAGGTTATTAAGACTAAACTTCCTGCAGGAAATGACTAAACATTCAGGATAAATTTTTTTTTTTTTTGCAATCTTCTTAAAGTTTGAGAGCCCTGACAGCCAACAGGCCATGAGATTGTTACTTTCTGGTAATACCATTTTTACCATATATGATTATCATCTGTTTAGAAAAATTAGTTTGAAAATCACAGTTGCAGAAATATGTAGCTTTATCACAAGGGCCGAGTAAGAGCAAATAATATTCAGCTCACCACATTCTAAGAAAAATGCAATACTTTTCGTATATTTGAAATTGTACTCATTTATTCAGTTTGTTGAAATTGACTCAACTGTTGGTAGACCTCATGCTTCTGGCACATTTTAGTTGCTTATGCCCCTTCCTCTTGCATCCTCCCCAACCAATCTTCTTACCCTCAGGGAACTGCTGGGTATGTGGCCTTGGTGCTAGGTAAAACAAAGTAAAAAGAGAAAAGTAGGAGAAAAAATAGATGCCTGAGAAGATGTGGTCTTAAGACTGACAATTGCAAAGATTTACAACTTGCTTCTTTCACTAGTACAGGGTAGTGCTTCAGGGAACCTCATACTAGAGATTTGGTTTAAGATGATATTGAAGTGTTAGCATCTCCAGGCACTTAGAAAAACAAATGAAAATCCTCTCTTCCATCATAGGCCTTAACTGTTCAAAGTCAATGAGCAGTGCCTAGAAATAAACAACCACGTATCATGGACCGTAACCAGAAAAGTTGGCCTAGATCAGCAAGAGACCGTAAAGACATCCAAGAGTGGAATTATCAGACACAGATTATAGAATAATTAAGCTTCTGAAATAAAAAAAATTCCATTGAAAAGATCAGCCCAGAACAGGAAGCCATAAAAAATGACCTAGAATATTTGGAAGAAGCCAGCTATAACTTCTGGAACTAAAAAAATTGCAATACCTGAAAATAAGTACTCAATAGATGGATCTAATATCAAATAAAGCAACTGAAGAAAGAATTAATATGTTGGAAGATTGGTCAAAATAAATTATACAGAATGGAATACAAGGAGGAAAAAAAGGATGGAAAAAATGGAAGAGGTTAAGAAACAGATGATAGGATGAAGAATTAATATATATAGAATCATGTTTCCAGAGGATAGGAGGAGGCAAAATTGGAATAGAATCTATAGATTCAAGAAAACTAACAAATATCAAGGAATATAAAATAAAAACCTATCCAGACATGGACTCAAATTAGTAAAACTTCAGAGCACTAAATATAAAAATAAAATGTTGAAAGCGACAAGAAAAAAAAATATTACTTTCATGCAAGTATCAGTGAATTTGACAGCTGAATTCTTAATAGCAGCAATGGAACCAAAATATCAATAGAATAATATCTTCAATGTACTGAAAGAAGCTGCCAACCTAGAAGTCTACATACAGCAAAATTTTTTGATAATGACATAAAATAGAGATTTTACCAGATAAACAAAAACAAAGAGCAGGCCCTTAATAAAGGGAATTCTAAATTCAAAGGGAAAATGATTCCAGAAGGAAAGTCCAAGCAAAGAAAGTGGGAAAAGCTAAACAAATCTGTAATGACTTCTATAATTTCTTTTGAAGCTATAAACAAACGATAGAATTAAATGCATAATAATAGTGGGATGTGTTAAATGTGGTGCAGTATTCTGAAGTTATTGTATTATCTTGGATAAGAATAAAGATATTCATTCACTTTGAACTTGGATTAATAAAAGATGTATGTTTTACTCACAAGGGTAAGCCATAAAAACAGTTTTCAAACATTTTGGCCTCAGGACCCCTATATATTCTATGTTCTTTTAAGATTTGTATCCTTTATAAATTATTTTTATATTTTCATGTTCTTAAAAATTATTGGGGGCCCCAAATAACATTGGTTATTATGTGGGTTATACCTATTGATATTTACCATATAAAAATTTAAAACAATAATATACATGCTCACATTCCATTAGTTATCAGAGCACTGATATCATCATATACCATGAAGCCTATGGAAAACTGCACTCTATATTCATGAGAGGATGAGACTGAAAACAGCAGATACCATCTTAGTATTATGGGGGATACTTTTGCCCTTACAGACATTTCTATAAGGCTTTTAGTGGCTCCTTGAAATCCCTAGAGTTTATTTTGAGAATTTCTGCCCTAAAAGACTTCTAAATTAGAAAAGGGAGTAAGTGGTATGAAAAAGGCAAGCAAACAATCTATAAGAAGGAAGGAAATAAGAGACCAAAAAATTACAAAAGATGGAGGGATCAAAAAAATAAGAAGAAACTATTATGAAGAAAATTTTGCCACTAAATATGAAAATTTACATGAATATTCCTAAGATATTTAAAACCAATAGTTTTTCAAAACTTACTCAAGAAATAGAAAATGTGGATAGTCCTCTAATATTTAAAGAGATTAAATCAAAAGTTAGAAATCTTCCTCCACAAAAGTAATTCCAGGCACATGCAGCTTCATCAAAAGTTCTACTAGAAATTGAGAGAGAAATATATCATAGATCAGAAGACTTGATAATGTAAAGATGTCACATTTCCTTAAATTTCCTTATAGAATCAAAACAATGCAATTAAAAATCTTAGGTTGTTTTGTGGAACTTGAGAAGATGATTTCAAAGAACATGTGTGAAACTCCAGATGGGTCCCTGGTCCAGATAAGTCCTGAAATGTAGCCCAGCCTCTCCAGAACATCAGAATGTTCCTTCTCCCTACTCCTACTCCTACTCTGTATTAGTGACAGATCCTTCCAATATAAAAAATTTAGAGTTACTATAGCCCAAACAACCCCAAAGAGAGGTATGGAAAGATCAAAGGTGATGGTGGAATTATACATAGAAGATAGGACTTAACAAATGAATATGAATGCTGAATCATTAAATTGATATCTCTTTTAGTCTCTAGTATTTTAGAGCAGCTAGAAGTAAAAACCTAAAATTGTGAAATTGTAACATATGTCAAAGTCTGAAAAATGTTCTACAACTAATTGTGGTGCTATGCTTTGAAATTTGTAGCTTTTTTGTACATATGTTATTGTCCACAGAAAAAGAAGAAAAAAAGTCAATTGTGATGATAAAAACGTATTTAAGCCCTGTGACCTCCTATATTCTGGAGCAGCTAGAAGGAAAAATATGAGAGGATCATATGGTAGCCCATGACAAACTCTGGGATCTGTCCTGTAACCACTTGTTGAAGAGTGCTTTGAAAACTATTGCTTTTTTCTTTCTTTGTTTTGTATATATGTTATACTACACAATAAAAAAAGTTAAAAAAAAAAGAGTTTATGGGAGTACAAACAGACACAATTAACCAAGACATTATTGAAGAGGAACAATGTGTTTGGGCTTGCTTTATAGATCACAAAATTATTGCGAAGGTATAGAAAGCTATATAAATACAGTTTGTAGGAGGTAGAAATAGAGAACGAGATCAATGGACACAAGTCAAGGACCCAGAAATAGACCAGTGCTATATGGCACTCAAGATTAGTGGGGACAGCACAGACTTTTTGATAAATGGTTATAGAATAAATGAATGTCCATATGGGGAGAAGTGAAATTATATCCTTACTTTATATCATAAGCAAAAATAAATTCTGGTAGATTGAAGACCTAAATTTAAAAGGCATATCTATAAAGCTTTTAGAGAATAACTGTATTGTTTCCTATTGCTGTTATAATAAATTACCATAAAATTTGTGGCTTAAAACACCACAAATTAATTTTCTTGCAGTTCTGGAAGTCAGAAACCTAAAATGGGTCAACTGGACAGTGTTCCTTGTGGGGTTCTGGGGGAGAATCCACTTCCTTACCTTTTCTAGCTTCTAGACACCACTACATTTCAGGGCTTATAGCTGAAATGTAGCTGCCTGAATGCAATATATCAGAAATGGGCTGGCTTTTTCAATGGAGAGTTATTAGGTTACAAATTTACAGTTCTAAGGCTGTGAAAATGTCCAAATTAATGCATCAAGAGGAAGATGCCTTCTCTGAGGAAAGGCTACTGGCATCCGGGGTTTTTCTGACTTATGGGAAGGCATATGGCAATGTCTGCTGGTCCTCTCCTGGCTTCTGGTTTTAAAATGGCTCTCTCAGCTCCTGTGGGTCCTCCTTGCTTCTCCAGGGGCATCTTCTCTCTCAGCTTCTCTGAGTTCTCTGAGTTTCATTTGTCTTTTATCCTCTTGTAGAGAACTCCAACAAGGGGATTAAGACCCACATTGAATGGACTGGGTCACATCTCAATCGAAACAAGTTAATCAAATGTTCCCACCTACCGTAGGTCTGTGCCCACTGGAATAGATGAAACATGGTCTTTTCTGGGGTGCATAACAGATTCAACCTAACACAGGCCCCGTCCTTCATCTTCAAAGTCAGCAGCAGAGCATCTTCTAATCTCTCTCTCTCTCTCCTCTTCCGTCATCACATTGCCTTTTCCAACTCTGGCCTTTTTGCCTCCATCTTATACGGACCCTTGTGATTACAGTGGGCCCCCCAGATAATCAGGGATAATCTCCCCATCTCAAGATCCTTAATTTAATGGTATATACAAAGTCCCTTTGCAGAATGTAAGGTAAAGTAAGGCAACATATTCATAGGATTAGGACATATATGGACATCTTTGAGAGGCCATTATTAAGCCTAACACTAAAATATAGGAAAATATTTACCCCAAACCATACAAAAAAATCAATCCTAGGAGGACAGTATACCTAAATGGTAAGGAATCTAGAGGAACTCATAAGAGGATATTGTCTTGATATTGGGAAGAGAAAAAGGTTTCTTAAACAAGACGCAAAAAGGAAGAGAAGATTAAACAGATCACAAAAGTTAAAACAATCTCTTAACCAAAAGACACATTTTGAAAATGAAAAGTCAAGTCACAGAAAGTGAGGAGATATTTGCAATACACACACACACACACACACACACACTCCTGGAATAGGGAGGTCCTTCAAATCAATAGGAAAAGACAAACAACCCAATTTAAGAAATGGGGGAAAGATATAAACAAGCACCTCACAAAAGAGAGTATCCAAATGGCACAGGGAAGTGCAAATCAACCTGTCCCCCACCAGTTGAAATATTAATAGAGAAACTGACAATGCCAAGTATTTGACATGTGGAGTAATTGGAACATTCACACATGGCAGGTGGAAGTATAAATTGATGCTACTTTGGAAACTGTTCCACCACTCAAACTGAACATAACCTGTCCCTAGTAACTCCATCCCTAGAAGGGATTTCTTAAGCACAAAAAGCACTAATCATAAAAGAAAAGATCGAAAAATTCAACAACCTTTAATATAAAGAATTGTTAGTAAACAATGAGACCATTAATGAACATTAAAAGATAAACCACAGAGGGCTGCGAGGGTAATTCAGTGGTAGAATTCTCGCCTGCCACGTGGGAGACCTGGGTTTGATTCCTGGTCCGTGCACTTCCCAAAGAACAAACAAGCCAAACAAACAAACAAAAAACAAGCAAGCAAACAAAAATTCAACAAATGGTGCTGCAAAAACGGAATACTCACATGGAAAAATAAGGAAATGTGACTCTACCATACAGCATACAAAAACAAAAAACCGACAAGTCACAGAGCAAGAGGTAGCATTTGCAACACACATGAGGTGAGCTTGTAATGTGGCAACTTAGGCAAACTGAGCTGTTTCCCAGAATTCTCTACCTCACATGTTTCAAGTTTGGGTTGGTCACAGAGAAGTCTTGCAGAAGATCTGGAAGGCAGAAGTGAAGCAATAGCCATGTGTACTCTTACAACACTGAGGTAGGCCAGGCCCTGTTACAGCCCCCAAAGGATTTTTGCAGATCTGGTTGGGGCAGCAGCAGGCCCACAGCTCCAGCCCCTGTAGGATCTCTTCCCAATTCCTAAGCCAGTTTCCCTGAGAGGTCAGCCAGGCCTGGGAGGCTGGAAGCTGCAACAGGGACAGGCCCAGGCAAGTTCCTCGTGCAGTCACTTTCTCTACTCCATGTCCTCACTAATATTTATTGTATTAAGTATTGGTACTTAACCCGATACTTCTTTCTATCTCAAGTACTCATCTTGTGATTTTCAGTTCAGCAGAAGAAATAGCCAGGCTGACACTGTCTTACCAGCTCCCACAATTACATAAAGTCAAATCCCTAGAATAAATCCCTTAGTATATGTGTCTCCTAGTGGTTCAGCCTCTCTGATTGAACCCTGACTGTTATGCAACATACAAACGACAAAGGAATACGTGTCAGAATAAGTAATAAACTATTGCTCTCAATAAGCAAAAGCAAATAGCTGAGTCAGAAAAGTGGGTAAAATCCTTGAACAGGCCCTTCACGGGAAATCCAAAAGGTCAACAGACCTGATGAAAAAGTGCTAGTCCTCACTGATAATTGGGGAAATTTAAAACTGAACTATAATAAGATAGCACAGCATACCCTTCAGATTGTTAAAAATTAACAAGTCTGACAGCACAATAAGTATTAGTGAAGATATGGAGCATTTGGGTACCTTTTTGGAAAAAGTGTAACTATCTAGAAATTTGAAGATACAGTCTCTCCAATCTAGCAATTCTGCTGCTGGGCATAAACCCTAGTGACTGTCAGGACACAGTAGGAAATAGTGTGTTATATATAGTAACAAAATACTGAAAATAATCACTGAGCCTATCACAGCAGAATGGATAATGCATCCTACAGTCATACAGTATAAGGCCACACTACAAGAAAAACAATGTACAGGACCCCACAACAACCCAACTGACTTTCACAAACACGGCATTGAGTGAAAGAAGCATGATATGAAAAAACAATGCTATTCTGTCTTAGTTCACCACGTTTACTATGACAAATAACATAAACTGGTTAGCTTAAACAACCGGAATCTATCGGCTCACAATTTTGGAGGCTTGGAGTCCTAAATCAAGGTGTTGGCAAGGCAATGTTTTTTCCAAAGTCTGCAGCCTGGGGGCTAAGGGCAGTCCCCACCTCGCTTGGCAATTTCTCTCTCATGCTTCTCCTACTTCTGACTTCATCAGACTTCTGGCTTCTACTGACTGCGGCCTCTGAATTTCCTTTACTCATAAGGACATGAGTCATCTGGAATAAGTCCGACCCTGATTCAATTTGGCTCCATCTAAGCAGGCTCTTCAAAGATCTCATTTGCAAATGAGCCTATGCTTTACCTGATAATAACATCTTCAAAGGTCCTAGTTACAAATGAGTTACACCCACAGAAACAGGGAGTAAGACTCAAAAATGCCTTTTGTGGAGGAGATGATTCAGTGCCCGGCAGATGACACTCACATAAAGTTTATAAACAACAAAACCAAAATTATGCTCTTTAGGGATCCATACATATGTTGCAGAAATATAAAGAAAACAAAGTAAATAATTACTTCAAAAATTAGGATATTAGTTACTCGTGGGAATGGCAGTATTCTGATGGTGGCGGGGGTGGGGACGCCTCTGAAAGGTCTTTGGGGTACTGGCTATGTTCCATTTTGTGACCTGGCTATTTGCTTTATAATTATTTATTAAAATGTATGTAGATGTCTTACCCACTTTGTTTTGTTTTTCTTTCTCTTTCTTTTAAAATTTCCCCCCCACTTTTCTATCTGTTATATTTTATACTTTTCTAAAAACAGAAAAGGATTATCTAAAGTTTGGCCGAGGGATAAACTTAAAAAGCCCAGAGGTCAGTTGATGGACTGGCTTATAAATTCCAGCTAATAGAAGGTTGCAAGTGACAGGTGAGGGACCGGCTGGCCACACTTCAGAGGCAGATTCAGCTTGTCCATAAGAAGCAACCCCATCCCTCCCTTCACACACTCACATCTCTTGTCCTGCTTGTGAATCTTTGACAAGTTGCCTCAGCTCCGAGACTAATTCTGCTTTCTTTTGTTGATTAAGAGAACTAGCAACCTCAGAAGTATACCATAAAGGAACCAAATCCATGATTTGGGGCAGGTTTAGGAATATATTTTGGAAATAATTTTGATAATCTGCATGTCTGTTTTTATAAAGGTTTGAGGAATTTAAGAGACTCTGATATCCGATTTATGATTTTAATTGAGATAGCTATGTGAATTTAACACATTAAGTTCAATGTTTAAAGGTTTAAGAAAACATTACCCATAAAATCTACAAGTTTACACTTTTTAGATTTGAAAGACTTCAGAAAGTTTTTAAAAATTTGTGATTTGCTTTATTCAATATTTTAAATACTTGAGAATATCAGGCTTATTTGTAATGGAGAAATTAGAATTTAAGGGATGATTTGGGAATGGAACCCAGGTCTCCAGCAGGGCAGGCGAGAACTCTGCCTGCTGAACCACCATGGCCTGCCCAAGAGATGATTTTGATAACGGAATCATTATACAGATATTCCTTTTTGCTTTCTGGTATACTGGAGTAGACAGAGGGAAGAACCTGAAAGCTGTAATTGTGATCCAGCTGCCTTATCTCTGATAATGATTGTATAGCCCTTATCTTCTGCCCCTGTGATCGTAAAAATCTTGTGACTAACCTTCATTTGTATCCATTTATCCAGTTTTTCAACTTTAGAGTCTTATAATCATTAAAGACAGCTCCTAATGTTTATGAATGAAGGGTCTTGGGTCAGCTTGGAACTAACCACCCCATGACCAAAGTTATCTTGATAACAGAGACCAGATCTAACCGGCCTATTTGACATGTGCAGTAGCTTAGACTTTAACCTACAAGTCACAAATACCTCATTATAATACTAAATACCATACCCATCATCATATTAAGGCTGCCATTTTCTTACATACATTCTGTGACTCAGCATGGACTCAATCTGCGCATGCTCAAGAATTAAAGCAGCTTTAATCACATCATCTGGGGCTACCATGCTAATTATCCTAAAACCTGCCCATCATTTAATTCTATAAAACGATCAGAATTACTCCAGTTTGTGGAGACAGATTTTGGGCCCATAGGCCATCTAATATCCTGCTACATGTCTAGTAATAATTTTTTTCTCTTTGAAATCCCAGTGTTTCAGGAATTGGTTATTTGAGTGCATCAGGCAAAAGAATCCACTGCCTTTGTCTGGTAACATTAAATTCATGAATGTGGTTTAAAATATGGGGGTATTTTTAATCAGTTGATAAATGGTATCAAGTGCTTAGGGGATCGAGTTATCAAATACACAAGCTAATTAAGCATTACTCAACTAACAAGTAAAAGTGAATGCAAAATTAATAGATTTATAAATAAAATTGTCAAATATATAAGTTGAGCCTACAGGCTTAAGAAAATGAAGTTTCAAGTTTTTTAAATTTAATATCATTTAAAATATGAGTATAAATGTGCTTTTTCCAGTACTCCAACCACACTTCAGACATAAAAGATGCAACTTATAGAGGGTGATAGTGGAGACAAAGAGAACAAACAGCAGGTAGGTTATTGCACAGATCCAGGGAGAGAGGGGAGGGTTTGAGCCACGGTGGTTGGAGAAAAATGGATGAATGTTATAGAGAGGAATGAATAGGATTTGCTGTTTATGGGGGCTGATGGTGGGCGTCTGCCCAGGTAGGAGCAGGTTGGGAGAGGATTGGAATGATGGGCTCTGTCTTGATATAACTAGAAACAAAGAAAACATCTGAGGCATTAACGTGTTTGCCTGAATGTGACTGCTTCCATGTTCAAGGGAGCAGACGAAACACACCATGGTTAGACTCCACCTGGGCACACCCAGTTGCTAGAGCTGCTTCCCTGTCCTCTTGCTGCACCTCTTTATCCAGATCTCCTTAGCACAAGCCACCACTCTTTCCTTAGCAATGCTCCCTTCTGTCATAACCACAATCACTAAAGAGCCACTTTTGTCCTGCGAGTCACCTCCCTGCCTGGTCTGGGAGTCTGGGGAATGCCGTCCTCCCAGTATGGAGGCTGGGGAATTCGATTTCAAGGGAAACACGAAAGGCTTCAAGAGACTCTAATCCCACTCCTCCTCCAGGTTGCCTACCTTGTGGTGTCCAGACAAACCTCTTCATTTCTCCTGGTCTTCTGATTGGGCCAAATATCCATGCACATCTCCTAGGGATTAACCGAGGCTGTTTTGCTTTCTCTTGACCAAGCTGCCAGACTTACTCCTTGCTCCCTTCCCTGCTCCCCGTCCTGTCCGACTACCCTGAAACTCAACTTGCAGCTGTGGAACTGCAGAGAGATTGCAGGGGGGGGAAAGGAAAAAAAAACACTTTGGACCCTAACCCTAACTACTCTATCAAACTTGCCCCTGAGCTCCCTCTCCCCACTACTTCTATCTCCAGCCCCCAAGTTACCCAGGCACCTGGGAGGCTCTGAATTGGGCAGTTCCTTATCTTATCCTGCTCCCTCCCCTGGCCTTCCCAGGCTCCAGATGCCTGAGTCCAAAGAAGAACATTTCAAATAAAGTGGTTCTAATTGCAGCCTCAGTAAATCCCTAACCCATCTCAGTGGGACCAAACTGTCCTACCTGCAACCTCAGTAAATCAAGCCCTTATCAACGTCTGGTGCTTTCTCACTAACCCACTTCAGCTGTTAAAACATTTGCTGAGGGTGGCTGCTGTGGCTCAGCAGGCAGAGCTCCGACCTGCCGTGCTGGAGGTCTGGAGTTCGATCCCTGGTGCCTCCTGCCCACATGCAAATTAAAAAAAAAAAAAGCATTTGCTGGCCTTTGTTTCACCAGAGTTGAGTGCTACTTTCTGCTCCCTGCTAGCACAGCCCCAGAATGAAAAGCATCCATGCCTGTTTAACATTGTCAAGTGCAGTTTTTTTTTTCTTTTTGACAGTGTAAACAAATTCTTCTACAGTGGAATCTATGTCTATATTCAGGAAAAAAGACAATTACTTAATGCAATATAACCTGCAAGACGGCCTGCCCACAAATGGCAAAGCAATTCACAGAATTATGCAGCACAAAGTCAAGTTCTTCTTCGTTCGTCCTGTGGTTCAGCCGGTGGCTTGGCCTAGAGTACACGAAAGAAGGTTCATTAACAAGTCTACCTTTGTACTGCCGCTCTTTGGGCATTCCAAACCCCAGCTGAATCTTGGAAATTAGAATTTGTTTCTTTCATTTCAGGATGAGGTTAAATTCTTAGATCCAGTATTCTCCTATAAAGGAAAATGTGCAGTGGGAGGACTGGGGGTGCTCTTTCAAATAAGCCTTTATTCATATGGTGATTTATTGCATTATATTAATTCATTCAACAAGCATATTGAACATCAATTTGTATCAAACACTTTACAAAATGCTGAAGCCACCTTTTTTACTTACCATTATTTTCCTGGTTGTTAAATGGCCACACTGTACTTGGAGTCCTACTGCAGGTTGGAGTAGTTAAAATAACCTCTCAGATGAATGGATTACCAGTTTCAAAGACAAACACTTGACAAGTAAGAAGATTGATTTTATTCAGGTTTTGGCAATAGAGAGCACAGCCCAGATGCGGAGATCAGAGCGTCTTAATATGGGCTGGTTTTGCCTTAGGTGTTTCTTGGGTGGAGTAGGCAAGGTATGGGAGTAGGGTGATTTACAGTTGGGGATTATTTAACAATTAGGGTACATCTCTGTCAGCTGAACAGGTAATGTTTATCTCCGTGTCTAGCTAGTTTCAGGGAGAAAAACAGTTACAATCTTAGCTCATGAGACCAAGAACAGAAAGTTGGCTAGGAGTAAAAGGGAAAGGTTCTCTGTTGGTCTTTTCATTTCCTCTCTTGTTTAAGACAACCAAAAGGTTGTCCTTGAACAATGGTGTCTGGAAGTGAGGCAATGGGGAAGTTCACCTCTACACCGGCATCAGTCTAGATTCGTCTCTGTGTGTAAAGTTGTCAGCTCAGATTTGGCCTCTGCGTGCAAAGGCAATTGGAAACCAAGTTGTTTTCAGATCTGCTGAATCAGGTTATATTGTTGAAGCATTTGTCAAGACAATAGCTGCAGAGTTGCATTTAAGACTCTGTACAGAATGCGTGGCTCAATTGCAAAGCATAAAATTACTTGCAGAAGGATTATTAATCCTTGCAATGTAACTTGAAACCAGGATCCAATATTTCCAAATTCTGGCCAGAAAAACATGTCTGATAGGCCATTTGGTTAAATCTTGGAGAGTTAAGCAACCGTTTTCTTCAGTTTCCTGAATGACTGTTCTCCTTGACCTGTGGTGATGATCCAAGTGCAACAAGAGCTGTTGGTTCTGCTGCAGACCTTTCCCTCGTTAGCTAGGAAGGAGTTGAGAACCACGTGATGGCCCATCATGACTCGGGTCAGTGAGTTGAAGCTGTTTCGAAGCTTCTAGGGTAGAAGGGTTGTCATTTATTACTTCGGCAAAGGTTAAGGAGAGATTTTTAAAATATATTTTTGTTGAGATATCTTCATGCACAGACAGTCCATCCAAAGTATACAATCAATGGTTCACAATATCATCACATATTTATGTATTTTCACCATGATCATTTTTAGACTATTTGCATCACTCCAGAAAAAGAAATATCAGGAAAAAAGAAAAACACATATATCCCATACCCCTTACTGCTCCCTCTATTGACCACTAGTATTTCAATCTATACAACTGTTTTTTTACCCCTTATCCCCTCCTTATTATTTATTTATTTATTGTCCTTATTCTTCTACTCATCTGTCCATACCCTGGATAATGGAAGCATCAGCCGCTAGGTTTTCACAATCACACAGTTACATTGTAAAATCTATATAATTATACAATCATCTTCAAGAATCAAGGCTACTGTAATACAGTTCAACAGTTTCAGGTATTTCCCTCTAGCCACAGACTAAAAAGGGAAATCCCTATAATGCCTAAGAGTAACCTCCAGGATAACCTCTCAACTGTATTTGAAATTTCTCAGCCATTGAAAATTTATTTTGTCTCATTTCTTTCTTCCCACTTTTGGTCAAGAAGGCTTTCTCAGTCCCATGATGCAGGGTCCCATCTCATTCTGGGATTTCGGTCCCATGTTATCAGGGAGATTTATACCCCTAGGAGTTATGTCCTATGTAGGGGGCAGGGCAGTGAGCTCACCTGCTGAGTTGGCTTAGTAAGAAAGGCAACATCTAGCAACACAGGAGGTTCTCTGGGGGTAACAGGCCTAATTTTAAGTAGGTTTAGCTTCTTCTTTGCAGGATTATGCTTCACAGGGCGAACCCCAAGATTGAAGGCTCAGCCTATGGAAATGGTTGTCCCCACTGCTTGCGAAAATATCAGGAATTCCCCAGATAGGGATGTTTAATATTTCCTCCTTTCTACCCAGTCCCCCAAGTGGACATTGGAAATACTTTTTTATTCTCTGCCCAAATTAATCTGGAATGTATCAGGGCATCACACTAACCTGTACAAACCAATAAGGTCTCATGCTCTATTGAAGATTCCATATAATTATGGTGTTGGAATAAATTGACCATATAAGTTAATTAGATACTACACTACCCAAAATATAAATTTTGTGCTTAATAAATATCTCTTCCTTTGGTCTCACACAGAAGTCAAAGTTATGTAGTATGGACCATATCATTCTTTACTCTATATTCTAATTTACAATAGTCCTACCAGATCAGCTTCCTTCATATCTCTAGTCAAAGTCTGATCACTTTTTTAACTTTTTTAACGGTTACTCTATAGGGTAATGCTGACCTTCATTGCTTCAGAGCTCTAACTCTGAGTCTCAGGTGTCACACAAATACCTGAAGTTTCAGGGAATGACCAGGATATACACACATAGCTCAGTACCTCAGAATTTAGAAATAAAAGTTACAACTCCCGAATGTATGTGACTGCTGTAAGAGCTTACCATCTATGAACCTTTACAATAGGCCCCAACCTGATAACCCACGTTTTTGATTTAAATTCTCTGAGTTTGTACATTATAATTAGTCCATATGAGTGAGGCATGATAGTATTTGTCTTTTTGTTTCTGGCATTTCATTTGACATATTGTCTTCAAGGTTCATTCACCTAGTTGCATGCCTCACAACTTCATTCCTTCTCGTAGTTGCTTGTAGTCTGTTGTATGTTTACACCAAGTTCCCTAAGGAGAGATTTTGAGCCACCTTTTCTCAGTCTCCAGGGGAACACATGGCTGATAGGTGTGGTGGTGGATTTGAATATTTGGAAGTCTTGGACATGGATTCCAACACATAGGAGAGATTGACATGGAGAAGGTAGATGCAGGCTTGCTGACCACATAAAAAGTCATATATTTGAGGTAGGGGGAAAGCAGTGTTTAGGATGTAGAAATTATTAATAATGGGGGGGTGCTGATTTGAAAAGACTCATGTACCCTACAAAAGCCATGTTTTAATCCTAGTCAATCTTGTGGGAGCAACAGTTTCTTCTAATCGCTATTCAGTACTATAGATTGGAACTTGATTAGGTTATCTCCATGGAGATGTGACTCAATCAATTGTGGGTATTAAACTTGATTAGATGGAAATGTGTCTCCACCCATTCTGTGTGAGTCTTGATTAGTTTACTGGGATCCTATAAAAGAGGAGACATTTTTGGAGAGAATTCCTCTGATATTCTTAGAGAGCAGAGAATGATGACAGAACAACATAGCCAGGAGAAGCAGAGAGTCCACCAGCCAGTGACCTTTGAAGATGAAGGAGAATGCTCCTGGAGGAGCTTCATGAAACAAGAAACCCAGAAAGGAAACTAGCAGATGCTGTGCTCACGATGTGCCTTTCCACTTGAGAGAGAAACCCTGAACTTCATCAGCCTTCTTGAATCAAGGTATCTTTCCCTGGATGCCTCAGATAGGACATTTCTATAGAGTTGCTTTAATTGGGACATTTTCATGGCCTTAGAACTATAAACTAGCCACTTATTAAATTCCCCTTTTTAAAGGGGAAACCATTCTGTTTCTGGTATATCGCATTCTGGCTGCTAGAACAGGAGGTATAAACCCTTGGGTGACAGGGGGTCAGTGAGGTGACTGCTCACCTAAATTAATTCTCTTTAAGCCTTGTTCTTGATCAGATTTACATGCTGTTATTTCTGGAGGAATTTAGTAATCAATTCACACTGGTTCTCAGGGCATATTCTTCTGTATTCTCTGATTAGTAAGCTCCAGAGAAGCCCCAGAGATGCCAAGTCCAAATGAGCCACTCTTCAAGAGGACTTTCAAAGAAACCA
The DNA here is from genome assembly GCA_004026745.1 of Myrmecophaga tridactyla. Lineage (NCBI taxonomy): Eukaryota > Metazoa > Chordata > Mammalia > Pilosa > Myrmecophagidae > Myrmecophaga > Myrmecophaga tridactyla. The sequence goes on from PVIY010020570.1 coordinate 40,206, forward strand.
GAAATGCCCTGAGACATAGGAGAGTGACTTTTAGAATCCATTCCTACTCCTTCCCCTTAAAAATTCAAAAACTGATTAGTCAAAAATACAAGGCTCAATAGAGACATGAAGAGACAATAAAGAGATGAAAACACCTCTAAAATAGGCATAGATTAGAGAATGTTAGGAAGTACTGCTCCAGTCTCCCTCTGGATGCAAACTGCTTCTGCCTTGGCCAGTAGCTCTGTTAATGGCTTACAAGTCAGAGATTTCTCTTGTGGTAGAGATGTTTGTAGAAAAAGAGAGTAGCTAGGTGATAAAACTGTTTTTAGACTGAAAACAAACAAAAATGTCTTGAAAAATCTCAAGAGTCTTGTGAAAATCACTGGTCAGCTCTCTCTCTCTAAGCCCAACTCTGCAAGTAAAATCAGTACCCTCCCCACTATGTGGAACAGGACGTCCAAGAGTGTGAGTCTCCCTGGCAATGAGGGACATGACTCCCAGGGACAAGCCTGGCCCTGGAATCATGGGATCGACAATGTCTTCCTGACCAGGAGGGGGAAGGGTTATGTAACAAAATAAGGTATCAGTGGCTTAGAGATTTCAAGTAGAGTCAAGAGACTATTCTGGAGGCTCCTCTTTAGGCAAGCTTCAGCTAGATATTGCTAATTGCCATGGTTTGCCAATCCCTAACCAAAATCATTCCTGTTAAACCCTAATGAATACCCAGAGCTCTATCTGAGATCCTGCAAAAGTTGCACACACTAAGTTTACTTTTCAGAAACCTAAAACCTTCAGATGGTTCCTTGGCCAGATAAGCCCTAAAACTCAGAGGTGCCAGTCTCTCCAAGAACATCAACCAGTTCTGTCCCCCTACCCATACTGTGGACATCTCTTTCCAACATGAAAACAGAATGGGCGTAGCCCAAAATATCCCTAGAGATTGGGAGAAGGATCAAAGGAGGAGTTATAACAGAGAAGTTAGGATTTAACAAATGAGTATGGTTGCTGAATCATTATATTGATATTTCTTTTCAGTCTCTAGTACCTTGGAGCAGCAAGAAGGAAAAACTTAAAGTTGTGGAACTATAGCCCATAGCAAACTCTGAAATCTGTCCGAAAATGACTTGTTACAATGTACTTTGAAATTTATTGCATTTTGTATATAAGTTACATTTCGCAATTAAAAATGTTTTAAAAAATCACTGGCCAAATCACTGGCTGCTTTCCTGAGACCCCAAAAGTGCTCTTAAATTCCAACAGTCTGACAAACACTCTACTAGGATGCTCATTTCTTTCTGATGGAGCTGCTAATCACAGTAGACTACAAAGCTCTGCCCAAGTTCAGATTTGAGTCAATTTTCTTTTTCAGTGTACTCAGGCAAAAGGTCTTAAGGTGTGATTTGCAGAGCCCTGGGGATCCCTGAAACCAATGCTGGTCAAAACTGTTCAAAATATTGAGACAACATTTGCATTCTTCACCGTGTGACATTTGCCCTGATGGTGGGTAAAACTGCCAGTGCTTTAGCACGAATATAGGTAACAGCACCAAATTGTGCCAATACTCACTGTATTCTTCACTGCCACCCACTTGCAGTTAAACAGCCACTTGCAGTTAAACAGTAACTAAGGGATATCTTGATGAAGCAGTAAAAATAATTTCATTAAATCTCAACCTTTGAGTACAGGTCACTTTAGTATCCTCCATGATGAAATGTGCAAAAAGCAATTCTGAAGGATGTTGATTGTGTTAGTTAGATTCAGTTGTCAACTTGGCCAGGTGAGCATAGCTAGTTTTGTTGCTGCGGACATAAGCCAATGGCACGTGAACCTCATTTGTTGCTAATTACATCTGCAGTCAGCTAGGAGGCGTGTCTGCTGCCATGAGTGACGTTTGACTTAATTGGCTGGTGCTTAAATGAGAGAGCACAACGTAGCACAGCCCAAGCAGCTCAGCATACCTCATCTCAGCACTCACAGCTCAGCCCAGGCCTTTGGAGATGCAGAAAGAAGTTACCCTGGGGAAAGTTGTTGGAACCCAGGGGTCTGGAGAGAAGACCAGCAGAGACCATCCTGTGCTTTCCTACGTAAGAAAGAACCTCAGTGGAAAGTTAGCTGCCTTTCCTCTGAAGAACTAACAAAATACATCCCCTTTTATTAAAAGCCAATCTGTCTCTGGTGTGTTGCATTCTGGCAGCTAGCAAACTAGAACACTGGTTGTCTCAAGGAAAAACACTTGTACAATAGCCTGAGTTGCAAGCTGAGCTTTTTCATGGAGCACCATTTTTACATGAAAGAACAATTGATGACAAACTATGTTTATTCCAACTTGGATACTTGGCAGCCATTTTCTAAAAAATATACCAAGTAAGCCTGCCAGTTGAAGGAAAATAACTGACAGTATTGTTACCATTGATAAAATTTGAGCCTTCCAAATTAGAATTTTGGAAAGCCTGTTATTCTGCACTGTGAGCTTGATAGCTTCCCAATCCTTAAATAATTTTATGATGAGCTAGGTGGTGATATTAAGCAATGTGATTTTTGACATTGTGTAATGAAGTGTGTTGACATTTGGAAAATCTGCATAACTTAGTGAACCAACATTTTAGAAATGACCATGGTATTACAGAATCATGCATGGGTTAATAGATACATTTAAAGTGCAAAACAGACTAATGGACTTAAAGGTAAGAGACCACAAAATGTTCATTGATGTGGTTTCAGATTCCATACTGCACCTAACCTTTAAGAAACTACCACTTGCTGGATTTTGGGATCATATCAAAGAACACCCACAGCTATCTTAACAAGCTATTAAAAGAACCCTCTCTTTTCCGACTAAATAGCTGTGTAAGGCTGGATTTTCTTCATATACGTCATCCAAGACAACACGTTGCAACAGAGTGAATGAAGAGGAAATAGAAGAATCCAGTTGTCTTCTATCCAGCTAGACATTAAAAGAGATTTACAAAAATGGAAATCAATGCCACTCTTCTCAATAAATTCTTTTTGTGTTGGAAAATATAATTATTTTCATAAAAATATTTTATGTTAACATATGGTGGGTTTATTATTTTAATTTTTTAATGAATTATTGAATAAATATTTGTAAACTCTATCGGTTTTAATTTCTAACAAAATAAGTATCAATAGATATAACCCACAAAATCTTTGAGATCCTCGGTAATTTTTAAGAGTTTGAAGTGGTTTTGAGAAAAAATTAAAAAAAAATTTTTATTGACAAATCTTCACACACACAATCGGTATATGGGGTACAATCAGTGGCTCACAATATCATCACACAGTTGTGTAGTCATCACCATGATCATTTTTAGAATATTTTCCTCACTCCAGAAAGAGAAATAAAAAGAAAAAACTCATATATCCCATACCCCTTACCCCTCCCTCAGTGACCAATTGTATTTCAACCTAAGAACAAAAGTTTGAGAACCATTGTCCCAAACATCTTATTTGCTGCTTACTAAGAGTGTGCAAACTCTATTGTGCTTCTCTGATTGACATTACATAAGAATTAGATATTTAACTTCTCTTACATCTCTTAGCCATCAATTGTTTTTGCCCTATCCTTGTATTTTTTATTCTGTTCCTTAGCTTAAGTCTGGTTTTCCTCATCTTGTTAAGGCTATTTATTTATAGAATACTATTTGAATT
>PVIY010020571.1:0-43850 GCA_004026745.1 Myrmecophaga tridactyla
GATGAAGTTCAGGGTTTCTCTCTCAAGTGAGAAGGCACATGGCAAACACAGTCAGGGTTTCTCTCTCAGCTGGAAGGGCACATGGTGAGCACAGCATCATCTGCTAGCTTTCTCTCTTGGCTTCCAGTTTCATGAAGCTCCCCGGGAGGCGTTTTCCTTCTTCATCTCCAAAGGTCGCTGGCTTGTGGACTCTGCTTCGTGGTGCTGCAGCATTCTCTGCTCTCTCCGAATCTCCTTCATTCTCCAAAGTGTTTCTTCTTTTATAGGACTCCAGAAACTTATCAAGACCCACCCAATGGGTGGAGACATGTTATCACCTAATCCAGTTTAACAACCACTCTTGACTAAATCACATCATCCAGGGAGATGATCTAATTACAGTTTCAAATATATAGTATTGAACAGGGATTATTCTGCTATTACAAAATGGATTTTGATTAAAACGTGGCTTTTTACGGGACATGCATCATTTCAAACCAGAACACTCCTCAAGACTGAATCTTTCTGTGCTTCAAAGGACTCTGTCAAAAGGGTGAAAGGGCAGCCAACTCAATGGGAGAAAATATTTGGTAACTAAATATCTGATAAAGGTTTGATATCTAGTATATATATAAAAATCCTACAGCTCAACAATAAAAAGGCAAACAACCCAATTATAAAATGGGCAAAAGACTTGAATAGCCATTTCTCCAAAGAAGAAATACAAATGGCTAAAAACCACATGTAAAATATTCATCTTCATTAGCTATATTCAAGGCTGGTGGGAATATAAAATAGTACCACCACTGTGGAAGACAGTTTGGTGGTTCCTCAGAAAATTAAATATTGAGTTGTCCTATGAGCTGGCAATTTTGCTACATGGTATATACCCAGAAGATCTGAAAGCAGGGATATGAACAGACATTTGCACAACGATGATCATGGCAGCATTATTCACAATTGCCAGATCAAAACAATTCAAGATTCCATCAACTGATGAATGGATAAACAAAATGTGGTATATAGATGTGACGGAATATTACTTGGCAGTAAGAAGGAATGAAGTCCTAAAGCATGTGACAACATGGATGAAGGTTGAGAACATAATGCAGAGTAAAATAAGTCAGACATAAAAGAACAGATTTTATATGAATTCACAAATACAACCTAACTAGAATATATAAATTCACAATCAGAAAATCCTTTTATATGATGTAGAGAAATACGGCAAGATATGGAATAGTATGTATAGCATGAGTTCTCTCTTTTTAAAACTTTAATACATATACTGACAAAGTCTGAAAGAATAAGTATCATTCTCTTCTCAGTGGTTACCACTGGGTAAGAGATGGTGATTACAGAAGTGCTCCTTGGCCTAGTTTACAAATTCTGTAGTATTTGCATTTTTATTTTGTTACACTAAATATTATTACTTTTGGGAAAAATTAAAATACACAAACACAAATAAAAGTGATTTTAAAAAGTAGTAAAAACCAAGAAGAAGAGAAAATTATCTTAGACTCAAACAGTCCTTTCCACAAAGAATTAGCGACACACACACACACACACACACACACACACAGTCCTTATTTCACTTAGAACTTATAAGAGTATGTTGCAGTAACAGTCTGCATTTGGAAACCACTCTATTAAATAATAAAATAATAATAATACATTTACTGTGATAAGAACCATGATAAATAATTTAACATTTATTATCTCATTTAATCTACCCCAAAACCCATGAGATATAATTATTAACCCCATTTTACAGGTTAGAAACTAAGACTCAGTAAATCTAACTAGATTTATTTTATCTGAATAAATCCAGGCAGCAGGACTCAAGCATATGTGTTCTAACCATGATAACCCCACTCTAAACTGTTTATGTTTTACTCAATTCAAAATCTTATTACAGGGCGGGCAACGGTGGCTCCAGTGGCAGAGTTTTCACCTGCCATGCTGGAGACCCGGGTTCACTTCCCGGAGCCTGCTGATATCAAAAAAAACAAAGAGGGAAGATCTTATGACAATTTGAGAAAATTCATTTATTCATTCTTAGGCAGTCAATTGAAAAACCTCTGCCATGTGTTAGAAGTAGTAGGTGGAAGCACAGGGTCTCTGCATGAGCAACTGAATAAATGATACTATTAACAGAGACAGGATATCCAGAAAAATGTTCAGTGTTGTTTTACATTTCACAGGATGAACAACTTCTGTTTCAAACAAACACCTGTGATGCAAAATGACGTTGAAGAGACAAGTGGATATATGGAGATACACACATACATATACACAAAGCTAATAACTTAGATTTGTAGTTAGTAGCAAGAACAAGTATTTCAGAATGATGATTCTGGCAGTAATGTGGACAAGATAAAGAGAACTGGAAGCAATTTAGCATAATAAACTAGGTAAAAGATAACAAGGGTGCAAACAAAGATAAGCATAAAGAAGAGCTGATAATCATTTATCCCAAATGGGGTAAAATAACAGAACTTGTTAATTTACTGAATGTGAGGAATGACAGAGAAGTCTAGGATGACTAGATGAAGGCCAAGATAATTATGTCATTAATACAGAAAGTAGAATGCAGGAAGAGCTGTATGCAGATTTGCTTTTTGCTTATTTTTTGAGGGGAGACTAATTGGAAAACGTGATTACTTCAATTTTAAGCATGTTAAAGTACCTTAAGATACCTGTGACAGTTTGGAGGCTTTACGGACTCCCAAAGACCATATTCTTAAAGCTAATCCATTCCTGTGGGTGTATAACTATTGTGGGTGGGACTTTCTGATGAGGTTATTTATGTGGAGGTGTGCTCCGAGTGGGTCTTAATCCTCTTAACCGGAGTGCATTATAAGGGGATGAAATTCAGATAAAGAGAGAAAGATGAAGCTGAGAGAAAAAAGGCACAGAAGCTGACAGAGTGAACAACAGAAAGGCTGATAAAGTCACAAGAACAGAGAGGAAGTCACTGGAGCCAGAAGCTGTACGTAATGAAACCAGAAGAGAAGGAAGAAACCAGCAGACACCACCATGTTCTTGCCATGTAACAGAGGAGTCCCAGATCATCAGCAGCATGTCTTCAGGAAAAAAGGTATTGTCTTGATGAGACCTTGATTTGGATACTTCATGCTTCGGAACTGAAAGCTTGTAAACTAATAAATCCCCACTGTAAACACCAACCCAGTTTGTGGTATCTGCATTTCAGCAGATTTAGCAAACTACAACACCACCTGTTCTAGTTTGCTAGCTGCCGGAATGCAACACACCAGAGACGGATTGGCTTTTAATAAAAGGGGATTTATTTTGTTAGTTCTTCAGAGGAAAGGCAGCTAACTTTCCACTGAGGTTCTTTCTTACATGGGAAGGCACAGGATGGTCTCTGCTGGCCTTCTTTCCAGGCCCCTGGGTTCCAACAACTTTCCCCGGGGTAACTTCTTTCTGCATCTCCAAAGGCCTGGGCTGAGCTGCGAGTGCTGAGATGAGGTATGCCCAGCTGCTTAGCTGTGCTAGGTTGCCCTCTCTCATTTGAGCACCAGCCAATTAAGTCAAACATCATTCATTGCAGCAGGCACGCCTCCTAGCCGACTGCAGATGTAAATCAGCAACAGATGAGGTTCACGTACCATTGGCTCATGTCCATAGCAACAAAACTAGGTATGCTCACCTGGCCAAGCTGACAACTGAATCTAACTAACACATCACCTAAACAGAAATATTTACCAGGTAATTTGAAATGAAGTACTGAAGTTCAGGAAAGAGTTCAAGACTAGACAACTAAATCTAGGAGTTATCAGGAAACAGGCTATAGTTGAAGGTCACAGACCCAGACACTACCACAACCACAATAAGTGGGCACAGTGAAAAGAACAGAACCATCAGGGCAGATATAGAGCTAAAAAGAAAGCCTTTACTCTTAAGCTTCTTCTCCAGTAAATTCAGATTGTTCTCTTGCTCTTGGTTTGAACAAAAGGAGACACCTATCTCAGATGCCACCTAGGAGTACTCTGTCCTCAGAGAATAGAAACTAATACAACACAGGGCAACAGGAAGATTTTTTACAACTTATTAGGTCAGTGGTTCTAAGAAGTGTGGCCTATGGAACCCAGGGGCAAAATCAGTAGTAGATAAAACTACTGGTGCTTTCAAATGAAGTCAGAAAGAAAGATAGACGATAAAGACTGAGATGCTATAATCTAGGAATGCCTAGAGTGTATAATGATCATGACTAAATGTACAAATATAAAAAATGTTTTTGCATGAGGAAGAACAAAGGACTGTCATTACTACAGGTTGTTGAAAATAGTGGTAATTAATACTTTAAAATTTTAACTTATGTGTGAGACTAAAGCAAAAAATGTTTATTTGGTACAAAATTTATATTTTGAGTAGTGCATTTCCTAATATAGCTTATGTAGACAGCTTAATTGAACACCATAAGTACATGGAACCTTGAGTAGGGCATGAGATTTTGTTGGTTTGTCCAGAATGATGCCCTGATAAATCCCAGAGTGATTTGAACAGTGAATAAAAAAGTATTTGCAAAGTCCCCTTTGGGGAATGGGGAGTAAGGGGGAAAATTCAACTTCCCCAAGCTGAATTCTTGATATTCTCTCAAGCATTGTGGGCAACCAAAGCAATAGGCTGAGCCCCCAATCTTGGGGTTTATGCATATGAAACTTAACCCCACAAAGGATAGGTCAAGCCTACTTAAAATTAGGCCTAAGAATCACCCCCATGAGAACCCCTTTTGTTGCTCAGATGTGGCCTCTCTCTCCAGCCAACACAATAAGCAAACTCACCACCCTCTCCCTGCCTATGTGGGACATGACTTCCAGGGGATGGACCTTCCGGGCAATGTGGGACAGAAATCCTAGAATGAGCTGAGACTCAGCATCAAGGGATTGAGAAAACCTTCTCAACCAAAAGAGGGAAGAGAGAAATGAGACAAAATAAAGTGTCAATGGCTGAGAGATTCCAAACAGAATCGAGAGGTTATCCTGGAGGTTATTCCTACGCATTAAACATATATCACCTTGTTAGTCAGAAGAGGCTGGAGGGAACTGCCTGAAGATGTAGAGCTGTGTTCCAGTAGCCATGTTTCTTGAAGATGATTGTATAATGATACAGCTTTCACAATGTGACTGTGTGATTGTGAAAATCTTGTGTCTGATGCTCCTTTTATCTATCTTATCAACAGACAAGTAAAACATACGGAATAAAAATAAATAATAGGGAGAACAAATGTTAAAATAAATTTAGATTGAAATGCTAGTGATCAATGAAAGGGAAGGGTAAGGGGTATTGTTTGTATGAATTTTTTTCTGTTTTCTTTTTATTTCTTTTTCTGAATTAATGCAAATGTTCTAAGAAATGACCATGATGATGAATATGCAACTATGTGATGATATTGTGAATTACTGATTATATATGTAGAATGGAATGATCATAAGTTAAGAATGTTTGTGTTTGTTTGTTGTCATATTTAAAAAAAATTTTTTTTAATTAATTAAAAAAAAAACTACTAGTGCCTTAAGAGAAATTAAGGCAATGGCACCAAACTAGCTGGTAGCCATCATATCCTTCACTACCACAAACTTGCAGAAAAACAAGAAAAAGAGATACAGTTGTACTTTAGAACTTTCGTCCTTGATGAATCAATAAAATCATTCATTTTTATCAAATGAACCTTAGGAATACATCTTTTTAAAATTCTAAGTAACAAAATAGAAATAAAGCACTTATGCTGAATATCAAAGTATATTGTTTATCTGGAGGAAAAGCAGTTGCATGACGGTTTGAGAACTGAACTGAAGTAGCTGCTTTTTCTATGGAACATAATTTTTGCCTGAAAGAACAACCGATACATCTGGGTATTTGACAGACTCTATGTCCAAAATAAACAAAGTGAGCCTGTTACTTTATGGAAAATAACAGTGTTTGTAGCCAATGATAAAACTTAAGCTTCCATGTAAAAACTGAACTTTGGAAAACTTGTACCTGCCACTGTAAGCAACTGGAGCTTACCAATATTCAAAACTTTTTTGATGAGATGGACAGTGATAATCATAAGTGTGATTTTTAAAATACTGTTGTATGTTGAATTGTGTTCTCCCAAAAGATATGTTCAGGTAAAATCCCTGGTACTTGCAAATGTGACCTTATTCGGAAAAAGTGTCTCTGCAGATGTAATTAGTTAAGATGAGGTCACAGTGATTAGGGTGTACCCTAATCCAATAAGACTGGTGTGTGTGTGTGTGTGTGTGTGTACATATGCATGCATTTATTTATTTGGGGTCCTTAAAAGAAGAGGAAAATTTGAACACAGACATACATGCACAGATTGAAGAGGGTGATGTGCAGACAGAAACAGAGATGATGATGCCACAAATGAAGGAATGCCTGTGGCCAACAGAAGCTGGAAGAAGCAAAGAAGGATCCTTTGGTGGAGGCTTCACAGGGAGCATGACCTCCCACCTTAATTTCAGACTTCTAGCCTTAAGAACTGTGAGAGAATAAATTTGTGTTGTTTTAAGCTACCCAATTTGTAGTAATTTGTTACTAGGAAACGAATACAAATGTGTAAGAAAACGTGTTATCATTTAGAAGATCTGTGGTAAATCAGTGAACCAGTATTTTCCAACTGATCAATGCATGATTTTACAAAATCATACACAGACCAATGGATTTTAATGTAATACAGTTTGAAAAGTTCATTGATACGTTTCATATCCAACATTGCAACTAACTTTGAAGAAATTAACACTTCTTGAAACTGGGCATAGAATCAAAGAAGAAAATCCACAATTATTTGAAAACGTTATTTAAATACTCACTTTTCCAAGTAGACATTTGTGTGAGGCCAGATTTTTTCCATTTCATATAATTCAACCAAAATAACACAATAGCATACTGAATGCAGAAACAGATATGAGTATCCTGCTATCTTCCATTATATCAGACATTAAAAAGCTTGGCAAAAATGTATAAACAATGCTACTCTTCTCACAATTTTTTTGCTTTGGAAAAGTTACTTTTCTTTAAAAATGTTACTTACACTGATATGTAATGGATTTGTTGTTGTTGTTTTCTTATTGAATTAAATCTTTTTAAAGTTTCTCAGTTTTAATTTTCTGTGGTTGCTTCAAATAACCCACTTCTTTCTTAATTATTTTTTGTTGATGCTAGAACAAGAGTTCAGTAAGGCTGAAATCTGGAGTTAGTTCCCCCAGCTTCAAAGTCTATTCATGGATTATTTTCATTTCTTTACTCAACATTTTCCATTTCATTATTTTCCTCTATGCTTCCTCAAATTCGGGGTTCCAAGGATTTTTAAGTTTCGTCATTTACTTAGATAAGTAGAAAGGTAGGATAATACAATAGAAAGATCAATGGGCACTGATTGAGCAGCAAACTGATAGATGGCTCTGGCACTCAGCTTCCCTTCCACAATGTAAAAAAAATAGATAATGGTTCTCAAGCCTTATATGGAGCCCCAATACATGACACAAGTAAGTGGGAATTTTATTACTCTAAATCCACTTTAAGTTCAAATTTATAACATATACTTATCATAATGACAATAAAACAAAGAAGCAATTTTGATTTACACGATCATTTAAAGTCCAGAGTAAATTTTGATTGCTCCATTTGAAAAGTCTAATTTGCTCAGAGAAACAGTTACAAAGAGATACTTTTTTAAACAGGTGTTTTATAATCTCAGAATAGCTAAGGTAATTTTTTATTTGGAACCCTGCACAGAAATGAGTTAACCCAATAGCATTTTAAAATACCATGCACTCTAATTTCTTAAAATTTGGCTCATAGCATATATAAATGCATGTATTTATTTAAACTGCAGTTTTAAAAAATTCAAAGACACTTTAAAAATATGAAACTAGAATCTGTCATTCCCTGAAGCACCTACCAAAAGCTAGCTTATTGGAATATTAACATGAAAGCCCTGGCCCATAGGATATCTAAGGTTCCTTCTAACTCTAAGAAAGGCAGCAGCATAAGTTTGAAAGAAAAAATAAAAATTCTATCACCCCCTCACTCCAATCCTTAAATTGTCAGGATTATATGAGAAGATGTGGCAGAGGCAAAACAACACAGTGGCTAAGAGCATGGGCTCTGTAATGAGACATGAATTGGAATAAGCATTGTTACCCAGAAGTTATTGTGCCTTGGGAAAATTATTGGGCCTTTTTTATTATTCCTCTTTAAAGTGAGGAATAATTGTACCTGTTTCATGTAACTGCTGTAAAGATTAAATGAGAAAAATGTGAAAGCAAACTTTATATGGCTGAAAAAAAAAGTACAGTCCTCTGACATTTCCCTGAGTTTGTGGAAGGTCTGTATAACTCAGTTCCAGGCACCACTAATGTGCAGCCCACTCAACTTCTAAACTTTTGGTCTATGATTCTCATTTATTGGGATCCCATTATATGCACTCTGAGGAGAGTGCATATTATTGACTCATTCATTCATTCATTCATTCAATAATATTATGTGTCAGATTGTTTCAAGTTCTTGGGATACATCAGAGAAAGCAAAGTACCAGTTCCTTGTGGAGTTTAAATTCTAGTGGGAGGAGATAGATGAGAGAAAATAAAATTATATAGTATCCTGGAAAGTAACAAAACAATAAGGAAAAGAGAAAGAATAGAGAGCAGTAAGATGGGAGTGCTAGGTTGTGTAGATGGTGTTATAAATTTTAAATAGGGTGCCCAGAATAAACCCCACTTAGAAGGTGATATTCGAGTAGATTTTTTAGCGATAATGGAGATTACTACAAAGATATATGGAGAAAGATCATCCCAAGAAGGGGGAATAGCTAGTGCAAAGCACTTTAGGAACACCAGACTTGTTTGAGCAACAGTAAGAAGGCTAGTGTGGCTGAAGCAGAGATGTTGTCATAAAGGTATAAGCCATTTTAAGGCTTTTATTGTAAAAGAAATGAGCTGTTACTGCGGTGTTTTGAGTTGGAATATGACAAGATCTAACCGAGGTTTAAAAAGAATCTCCCCAGCTGCTCTGTTGCAAAAAGACTGGGGGATAACAAGGGTAAAATCCAAGAGATGGTAAGGAGGCTTTTAGAGTAATCAAGGAGAGAGAAGGGTGCTCAGTGTCTGATTCTGGATGTAATGTGAAGGCAGAAACAGTTAGATTTCCAGGCAGACTGGAGATGGACTATAAGGGAAAAAGAAGAATCAAGAATGACCCTAAGGTTTTAGGTCTGAGTAATCTCGAAGATGAAGTTGCCATGAACTAACATGGAGAATACTGTAAGAGAATCAGGTCTGGTGAGGAAGATCAGGTATTCAGTGTTATACATGCTGTATTTGATAAATCTAACATATCTATAATATCAAGTGGAGATGTCATATAGAAAAGATGTGGCATACAGATCAGCATATAGATATGATATGAGACTACAAAACTGGATGAGATCCCCAAGGAAATACAGGGAAGAAAAAAGGTTCAAGAATTAAGCCCTGGAGCAATACAACTTTAAGAGGTCGGGGAAAAGAGGAAGAATAGGCAAAGGAGACTAAGAAAGAATAACTGATGAGGTAGAAAGAAAATCAGACAATGATGAGAGCAATTTTGGTAGAGTGACAGAGGTAAAAGCCTGAAAGGGAGGGAACGGAATTAGAGATTAGAGATGGGGGCTCTTCTATCAAGGAGATTTCCGGAAAAGGAGACCAAAAAATCAGACAGTAACTGGAAAAGTAAGTGGGATCATGAGTACTTTTTTTTTTGTTAAAGATTGTAGGCTAGTAGGAGTGCTCCAGTAAAGATTGAAAAAATTAATGATTTAGAGATAAAGGGAAAAAATAATGAAGTGATATCCTTGAATGAATGAGTAGGTATGGTATCTGGTGCTCAAGTGAAAAAGCTGGGTTTATATTTGAGCATGCATACTGGGAAAACAGACTGTAGGTACAAATGCTGTAGGTGGATAATGTGGTAGTGGTGGGATCTGCAGACGTTCTTTTCTGATTTCTTCTGTTTTTTAGGGGAAATGGGAAGAAGGTCATCAGAAGGGAGTGAGGAGATGTTAGGGGGTTGTAGGGAAAGGAAAAGAAGAAGGTGTGAAATGGTTGTCTAGGGAGTGGGAGAGCGAATTAAGAACATACAGTATGACTGGTCACACCATGGGCCACACTAGTCAGTATGGCTTTAATTTAACACTTAAACAGCATATGTGGCAGGCACACTTCTAATACTTTACAAATAGTAACTTTTTAAAACTTCAAAAAAACCATTGAGGTAGGGCAGACAACACTGGCTCAGTGGCAGAGTTCTTGCCTGCCATGCCAGAGACCTGGGTTCGACTGCCGGTGCCAGCCCAAGCCAAAAAAACCACATTGATGTCGATACTGTATTCACTTTTACAGATGATACACGGAGGTTATGTCTGCTCCAGGGTCTGCATTTTTAACCAATGTATTTTTCACCAGTCTAGTTCATGCTCTATTGGTCAAAGAGAAGAATAGGCAGAGGGCTGGATTCAAACAATGTATGATTTTGTCAAGCAAGTATGACAAAGGGAAAGAGGAACACGACAATCAGGGTATTTTATATATAAAGTATTATGATTGGCCATAGACTATAAGCCAATATAAAGAGATGTGGGGACACCATAAAAGAAGTATAAGGACTGACCATGGACTATAAGCTAGTAAAGGAGAGATGGAGGGACCTCACAGAGGAGAAGAACAGTAAAAACACGGTAGGATCAACGGATCTGAGGTCCTGGTAAGGTCTAGGATTAATGAAATCAGGATACTAGAGGAAGAAATTGGAGAGAAAGAAGCTGGTGGTCAGAGAGTGGGATGCACACAATTAATGTTAAGGCGGGGATGTACTTACAGGTACTGACAACGACTAGGGTATGACCATGGGATAAATGGTTGAGGTAGGAGAAAGAACAAGACTACTGCAGAAGAGTTCAAGGACACGAGTAGCCAGATCACTGAACGCACTATCTGCAAATCTATTAAAAAGTTAACTGAAATATGTAGAACGGAATGATCAAAATAGGAATGTTTGTGTTTATTTTTTTTTTATATTTTAAAAAAAGTTAATTGGAGAAATAATGTCACTCCTGCCTATTTGTTTCAATCTCTACAGTATGAATCTATATTTATGAACCTATGTAATAACAGTATTTCTATCCTTTCTTGAAGCAGAGTCAAAGAAACCTAAGTTTTACAGAGAGCCCTCACTGAATGTGGGTCCATCTACTACTAGTTATTTAACTATGGGAAAACTGCTTCATCTCTCTGTGTTTATTTCCTTATGTATAATAAATAAAACATCAATTCTCATGTAGTTGCTATCAGATTTAAATAAGACAAAGTATGTGAAAAGATTAGCACATTGAGTGTTGGAATTCTGTAAGTGCTTAATAAATAGTAGCTATTATTGTTATTAGGATTAACAACAATAAATCTTTGGCCCCTCCTACAACAGGCTATTATAGTCATTTATTCTACCACCTTACATAAATGAGCTAAGCACTGGAATTGAAAGGGAAGACCAATGAAGGCATTAGAAAATCTACAGTAAGGCTCCAATCTACCACGGCAGTCTTAACCCTACTATTCCTCTATCTGAAAACAAACTTTTCTCAAAATATCTGTTCTTTTCCATTGAATATATTGTATAAGTCCTGCCTCCATTCCTTCACATGCCCTCTCTTACCATATCCACTTGATAAAATCCCAGCCCATTTTTTCAAGGCATACCAATGTCATCCTCTTCCTTTAAATCTTGGAAGTTTTAATTAATCATTCTCATGGCACTCACCATTTCCTTAGGGTGAGCAACCAAGAGTTAATTATAAATGGATTAACTTTCAGTTTATTCTCTTAGGTTGTCTTTTATAATCATTTACTATCCCTAGTGATATATTAATTCATCAGCTATTTAATAATGAGAGCTTAAAAAGCACATGTATTTTAAAAAGATATCATTTAACTACTAGTACACAAGCCTTCTAGAATTCTCATCTGTTCTCATTCTAAACTTGTGTTTAAATTAATAACCAGCACTACATTAAATCTTGGTTTCTCCAAAACTGCTTCTTTTACATCCCTTCTTGTTGCTACTGATATAAGGAGTTTTCTCCAACCTGAAAACACTCTGCCCAGTGAATTCAAAATTTATTTAAATTAAATCACATCTTGTTAAAATTCACTCAATATTAGAAATCCAATTTGTGAAGGCATTTTTAATAATCATTTTCTATACTTGAAATCCTGTTCATTACAATCAGAAAATTTGTGTACTGAACAATTCATGTTATTTTCATCTAGAAAAATAAGACATCCTGCTTTCAGCAGGATATTAAAGTATTTACATGTTTGAGTCTACTTCTAATTCCCTACTCTCCACATAATAACTGGTCTGTTTGTTTTATTTTTAAATGAATAATGGAAAAGAAATAGTTACTTAGTTGAAAGGGCTTTTGAACTCTACCAGATCGAGGTTTGAATCTTGGCTTGACCTAGTTCAAATTTAGAGAGCTGTACAATCTTGACCCAGTTACTTAACAGCTCTGGTGCTTAGTGTCCTGATCTTTAAAATAAGACTATTAGTTAAAAGGTTATGAAAAGAATAAATAAAAAATTAGATATGACAAATAAAGCATAAAGGCTGGGCATATAACATTTAGTTTTTCTCTTATTATAGAGAAATTATTACAAAATAAGAAATCTCCTCGTATTACAGAGAATTCTACAAAGTTTTATAAACAGAACATATTTACTATTTGTAAAATTATTATCATTACCTATTGGAAGTCACTAATCTTTTAACTTAGGTAAAGACCCTTAAGAGTCAATGCTGTCCAGAAAACCTCTTTTGTTGCTCAGATGTGGCCTCTCTCTCTCTCTCTAGGTCCAATTCTGCATGAGAGAAAATCATTACTCTCTCCTCTATGTGGGACATGACATCCAGGGGTGGAAGTCTCCTTGGCAACGTGGGACATGACTCCCAGGGATAAGCCTGGCCCTGACACATGGGATCAACAAAAAATACCTTTCTGATTATTACAGAGTCTCAGTCTGAGTCCTAGTTGTTTTTAAAAATCAACAGGAGTGATGGTGGTTGGGGTTAGCAACCCATGGCAATTAGTACTATATAACTGAAGCTTGTATAAGAGTAGCCTCCAGAATAGCCTACTGATCCATTTGATCTGTCTTGGCCACTGATGCCTTATTTTATTACATTTCTTTTCCACCCTTTTGGTCTAGAAGGCATTGTCAATCCCACAGTGCCAGTGCCAGACTCATCCTGGGAGTCACACCCCATGGTGGGAGATTTTCACCCCTGAAGCAATACTGCCTTTTATAAAGAAAATAATTTTTATTGGTTTTACTGATATTGGGAGGAGTGACTATTGTAATAAAACCTATTAACATGAATAAATGAGATAATGAATTTAAAAAGTAGAAAATGCTATGCAAAAAAGCCTTTTTTTTTTTACAATTATATCCAATTACAATTGGATATACAATTATTATTTTTTTTGGCATGGGCAGGCTCTGGGACTCAAACCCAGGTCTCCAGCATGGTAGGCGAGAACTCTGCCACTGAGCCAATGTTGCCTGCCCAACTATACAATAATTTTAAAGCCATAATAAATAAATAGGACAAAAACATTTGGAGTCAAATTTTTTTTAACAAAGGTTGGATAAAGGAAAGAATAATGTTCAAAGAAGTTAATGAATTATTTCTTTACCTGAATCACTTGCTGCAACAACAACCGTTCCACCAGGAGCAAAAGGATCATTGTGCTTCAATGCTTCTACCTAAACAAATTACACAAAACAATTGCTGAGAGAGGCAGCCTTTACCCGCTAAAACTTCCCTACCACTCTAAAGAAAATATTCATACCTTTCCTGCAGCTTCTTCTGATATTTACATATTATACAATCAGGGTATATCTACCAAAACTAAGGAATTAACGTTGGTATAAAACTATTAAATAAAGTCAGCCTTTTTTGGATTTCACCAGGTTTTTCCACAAATTTCCTTTTTTAATTTCAAGATACCATGTTGTATTTAGGAAGCACAGTATTCTAACTTTTAAATATCTTAATACTAGAAAATGTTAGAATTTCCAATTTTTAACTGCCCAAAAGAATTTTAGTATTCTGTATCCAGGGGATGAGAGCAAGGCAAGAGAGGAGCAAGAAAAGAAGAAACACACACAATAGCTTTCTGTTAAAAAAAATTCTGCCACTTTCAACAACAAACCAAGTAAAAGTCTGGACCAAGTGGCAAAGGTTAAGTGTCTACAAAGCGTGAGAACTTTACCAGGAGCCAGAGTCCTGATATTGAAATGTCTTCCTACTTTATACTTGAGCTTTTTTTTTCGCATGGACAGGCACCGGGAATCAAACCTGGGTCTCTGGCATGGCCTGCTCTATACTTTAGCTTTTAATTATACTAAAATAAATTGTATATTTAAGAAAATATCAAAAAATTTTCTCCTTTAGCAACAGGCTCTTTTTTCTTTTTAACTTTCTTTTTTTTTTTGTATAATATAACATATACAAAGTAAAGAAAAAAGCAATAGTCTTCAAAGCACTCTTCAACAAGCAGTTACAGGACAGATTCCAGAGTTTGTCATGGGCTACCATACAGTCCTCTCAGATTCTTTCTTCTAGCTGCTCCAGAATATGGGAGGCTAGAAGGAATAAATTTTTTTTTATCATCACAATCGACTTTTTTTCTTTTTTGTGAAAAATAACATATACAAAAAAGCAATAAATTTCAAGGCACAGCATAATAATTAGTTGTAGAACAGATTTCAGAGTTTGGTATGGATTACAGTTCTACAATTTTAGGTTTTTACTTCTAGCTGCTCTAAGATACTGGAGACTAGAAGAAATATCAATATAGCAGCATTCATATTCATTTGTTAAACCCCACCTTCTCTGTATAACTCCACCATCACCTTTGATCTTTCTATTCCACTCTTTAGGGGTATTTGGCCTATGGCCATTCTAACTTTTTCATGTTGGAAGGGACTGTCACTAACAGGGTAGGGAGATGAAACTAGCTGATGTTCTGGAGAGGCTGGGCCCTCTAGGATACAGGACTTATCTGGTCCAGGGATCCATCTGGAGGTTGTAGGTTTCTAGAAAATTACCCTGATGCATGGAACCTTTGAAAAATCTTATATATTGCCCTAGGTGTTCTTTAGGACTAGTTGGGGTGGTTTTGGTTGGGGTGTGGCAAGTTATGATAGGTAGCAACGTCTAACTGAAGCCTAAGAGTGACCTCCAGAGTAGCCTCTTGACTCTATTTGAACTCTCTCAGCCACTGATGCTTTCTTACACTTCTTTTCTCCCATTTGGTCAGGATGGAATTGTTGATCCCATGGTGCCAGAGCCAGACTCATCCCTGGGAGTCATCTCCCATGCCCCTGGTGAGACTTTCACCCTTGGATGTTGTCTCATGTAGGGGGGAGGGCAATGATTTCACTTACAGAGTTGGGCTTAGAGAGAGTGAGGCCACATCTGAGCAACAAAAGAAGTCCTCCAGAAGTAACTCTTAGGCACATCTATAGGTAGGCTAAGCTTCTCCACTACCTATATAAGCTTCAGCAACAGGCTCTTTTAAAAGGTCAGCTGAAATCCTTAGCAAAACAGAGCTAGGCAAAAGAGGTGGTAACGAGTTTTAGAATATTTATTTCCTACTCTGGCATACGGCTATCAGGCTCTATTTCCAATATTTAAGAAGTTGGATATTACAACAAAATGTCAAAGAACAGTGCTCAAGATCAATTTATAAATTTCAAAGTAAACGAAATGCATTTGAAAAGAGAAAGGTAATGCCAACTGGGACTTACAGTATATTCTTTCTTTAAAAAAGAGCCATTAAAATTACTAACATAAAGAAGTAATACTAATGAAATTTTAGAAATGGAAATTACACCATTTACTTCAACTAATGCCAATGATATTATTATTAATCTGGCACACTAGATTATAATTTAATTATATACTGAATGAAAAAATAACAATTGAAAAAAAAACAGGCTGGTCTATATAGCAAGGCAACTTTCCATATTCCTTAATATGATATTCAAAATGACGTGAGGCAATCAATGACTTGTTAATTTAGTCAACAAATAAGGAAGAGCATACCTATATGCATGCCTGTTTGTTTTTATTTCTTTCTCATACATTGTGTAACCATGCTAAAAGGCCACTGAGATACAAAGGGGAATAGGATGGAATGTGCAACCCAAGAAGGAATTAGTGGCCACACGTATGTTCAGTTTTACAGTTAGCGAATTTAACATGTAAAAGTAATTTTCATAATTAAAATTCAAGTGGCATGATTTTACAGAATTAATGTTCCAAAATCCTCCATCAAGGTCACCTAATTTGTCACTCAAATTCTCTCTTCTATATCAGCCATCCACTCCAGCCTCTGTTAGTATGATTTGCACTTTGCACATAAAAAGACTAGACAAACTGCCGATATTATTATATTGCAGCTTGATTTTTCTTTTGTTTTTAATGGAGAAATTAAGGCCTATCTGCAAGGGCAATACTGCTTCTAACAACAGGGGAGAAAAGAAAAAAATTAAAGTAGACAGTAGAAAAATCTTACCACAGGAGGAACAAGGGGAATATAGTTTATTTTTAACTTAGGAAAAATTGTTTTTGCTTTTTTGCTCTTTAAATGACAAGGGGGAGGGGGGAAGGGCCAGAATAAAGGGATGGAAAGGGAAGGGAAGAATTCAGGTTATAGTAAATTTCAAATAAATTTGACAACTGGATCCAAACTGTAAACTGTTAAAGGAAAACAGAGTACTCAGTAGCCTGTGGACACCACAAATATTCAGTTACAGAAATATTTGCCCAATTTCACATCAGTGGAAAATAGCAGCTGTTGACCAAGTAGCTCTTGATCGAACAAAGTCAGGAAGCCAAATCAAGGATATCAAAATCTGTTATCTTTTTTTTTTTAAATACATGGGTAGGCACCGGGAATCGAACCCAGGTCTCTGACATGGCAGGCAAGAATCCTACCACTGAGCCACCATCACATAGCCCTAAAACCTGTTATCTTTTAAAGAATCAGTTACTCTGAAAATAGTAAATTTAATCTAGAAGTATTAGAAAATACAATTTTTCTACAAATGTCTTTCACACAGCCATCTCTTTCAGGGTCCAGTTTACTTACAGATGTGAAATATCTGCTTCAAAAAATAAGCCTCCAAATCACTCCTGTTAACTCTTAAAAACACCTAGGGCTCAAACTGAGACTCTTTATAAAAGTTTCATGCACTAAGTCTGCTTTCCTGGAACCTATTATTTCCAGAGGGTTCCTAGGCCAGATAAATCTTGAAACCCAGAGGGAACAACCTCTCCAAGATTATCAACTAATTGCACCCCCCTATCCTTTAGTGTTGATAGCCCTTCTTAACATGAAAAAGTCAGAACAGGCATTGCCCAAAGATCCCTACAGACTGGGAGAAAGATCAAAGGAGAAGGTATAACAGACGAAACAGGATTCATAAATTGAGTATGACTGCTGAATCACTATATTGGTATTTCTTCTAGCCTCCAGTGTTTTGGAGCAGCTAGAAGGAAAAATTATAAATAGTGGAAAGGTAGCCCATAATTAACTCTGAAATCTGTTCTGTAACTACTTGTTGAAGTATACTTTGAAAATACTGCTTTTTCTTTCTTTTCTTTGTATACATGCTATATTCCACAATAAACAAATATTAAAAAAAATAAGCCTCCAAATAAACATTAAAAGCAAACCAACGGAACAAAAAATCCTCCAAAACCACTCATAATTATTGAAGCTGGATGACAGATACAGGGAGGTTTGCTATAATATTTCTTCATATTATTCTATTTTGAATATTTTTAAATAGCCATAATATAAATAATCTTTTAAAGTCTCCAGATGGCAAAGCACATAGCTGTGTGATCTTAGTAAGGCATGTTAAATTAATTTTTCTGAGTCCCAGTGCCCTCCTTAAAAAGCAGAGATAACAACACCTAGTTTGCAAGGTTGATGTAAAGATTAGAAACAATGCATGTGACTATTAAATAGTGATCGGCTAAGCCTGAAATTTAGTAGGAATTTTTACATCTTTACAAGATTAACATTCAACATGTGCCTATAAAATTTAGAAATGATTTCTTTTCTAAAATATTATTGTTCCTAAAATTTCCATAATTTCAATAATGCACCAAATATTTCCAAAAAGTTTTGCTTAAGCCTTATTTATGGATTTCCAACCATTTAAATTTAATATCCTGAATGGAATAAAATTTGGTCCCTTTACATGACCTTGATTTTTGGATGCCATAAGTTATTCTAGTCAATTCTGGGATGATCAAATTTGAAATACTAGTTTGGACCAAAAACAAGATAGATTGGGGTGAGACTGAAATTCTTGTATGACTGGCCCATGAGAAGTAATCTAAAGGAAGATTCTTTAATCATTGTATAGCTCAAGAAACCCACTTAGGACACTTGCTGTCCATTCATTGTACACACACATTTTTTAATTCTCCCACTTACCCATGTATTACTGCTATTGCTGGCTGCACTAAAAGGGTCAGGATTTGAAGTGGCAAAAGGATCAGTTGAAGACTGCTTAAAGAAACAGTCAGATGCAAATGGGTCTGAACCTTTGAAAGGATCACCTCCAAATGGATCTATGAAAACACAACATATATTCAAGAGACCAAAAATCACTGCACAATATTTCCTAACCTCTAATGGCAAGATAATGACTTTAATTTAGATATTTTGAACTCCTGCAGAAATCTAAGTTAGGTATTTGTAGTGTGAACCTTGATTATAAGAAAAAGTATAGCAGGTTCATCTAGTTAAATAGCTCTAATTAACATTCATTCCTACTTGTTCATTATCCAAATCAAATCAATAATTCCAAAACCTGCTTACACAAATGTTACCTGATTACTGGGTTTAAATGATTCCTATTCCTTTAGGGATCACAGATTCCTTTAAGATTTTGCAAAAAAGATACAGAGACTTTCATCTAATAAACATATTTATAAATTAGCATATAATTTCAAGAGATCTCATTTCAAGATCCCTTATTCTATGCTACTATAACTAAAGAAAACAATAGCAGCAAATACTTCTAAACATATTTCTCAGAGTGCAAGGCTTACAGCCAATAGTTTAAAACAGGCTTGGGAAACAAAACAAAACAGTAAACCAGATTTGCTTTATTCTAATGCAAAAATCTCAAAGAAGAATATCTTCAAAATTTCCCTGATATTTTACTTTTTTTTTTTTTGGGTGCATGGTCTGGGAATCGAACCCAGGTCTCCCATATGCAAGGTGGACATTCTAACCACTGAACTACCTGTGCACCCCTCCCTGATATCTTACTTAAATTTTTTTCCTTATAACATCTATGTAGTTTGGTCCATTTTTAATATTCATAATAATGTACAGCTAATTTTATCCAATATGTCTGTTAACATTACTGAGTTACTTAGGACAAAGCATAATGCAGGAAGAAAAATTAGGCACCATCTAAATGATCAACCTGTGATACTCAAAGCTGAGGTTCCAAGATAAGAATAAATAGAACCTGACATTTAGCAGTTCTTCAAGATGTTTTCCTTTCCCCAATTAATATGAATAGACTATACTCTTAGGAAAACAAAATTAAGTTCTAAACCCAGTAGCATTAGTATAGATCATTTTGTGCATCTAATTTGTGGGTAATGAGGAGAAATCACAGTCAATAAAGCACCAAAGTAAAAAAAAAATAAAAATCATTTTTTTAAAAAAAATTAGAGCTAACAGTTTATTAAGCAACTTAGCAAGAATCTACCATTCCTCTTTTGAAAATTCCAGGTACATACAACATCTTACTGGTGCTTTGAATCAGTTTTAAAACTTTGGATAAAATGGAATTCCATTTTTTGTAACTACCCAACTTGTGACCTCCCATTCTTAAATACAGCATAAACTTAAAATTAAGAACAATCAAACTACAGCTAAGACGGACTTAAATAATATACTGACCAATTTTCCCAAAAGGATCATCCTGGAAAGGATCACCTGCAATAAAACAATCAGAAATTAGAATAATGATATTTACTGTTGTGACACCATTACTTTAAGAATGGTAACTTCAAAATGAAGCAAAGGAGAGTTTCTTAAAGCAAAGTTTGTTTTATTAGCTCCACCTAAAAGTTAGAAAAAAAAAATGAATGTCATCTACCTTTAGGAAATATTTAAAATAAGAAAGAATAAGGCAGAACATTAACATACCTGATAATGTTTTATCATACATACCTTGACCACAAGGCCAGGTTAAAGATGGAGGGGAAAAGACAGACACCACAGCAAAAATTTACTGACAAAATCTCTACTCTTGAAGAGTACTGGGTTAATGTATTACTATTATCACTTTAGAAATGAAGAAACTGGAGGGTTGTGAGTAGGTGGCAGAGTAAGGAGCTCCAGGATTAAGTCTTTCCACCAGAATAACTATTAAAGAGGCAGGAACTGTCTGAAACAACTATTTTGAAACTCCGGAGGCCTGCACAGCATTAAGGGAAGAGCAGTAGGAGGAAGAGGCTGGTAAATTACAGTAAAGACCAGTAAATTGCTCTTTCCTTGCAGTGTTTACCGGTACACATGCCAACTCTTATGGCAGTCTGTGGTGGGGACCACCCCCTGGCTAGCTTGCTGGTAATAGAAAGGGACATAAAATTCTTTTTACTCAAGACCTAGGTAGGTGTGGCAGATCTTTGATCACAGCTTTTGACTTTGGATCACCAGGCCTACCTCTAAGGCAAGCCATTGTTCCAACCCACCCAAGAAAAAGGAGGTGGCAGGGAGATTTAAAGACACTAACCTTCCTCAGGGCTGTGGGGAATAGTCAGTTGAAGAGCTGCATTTGCTGGGTAGGTCAAGAGAATTCAGGTTGGGGAACCATGGAAGAAGGTCTCAGTGCCCTTCCTGATAACCTCTCCAGGGCACTTTGGAGCTGGTCTATGCCTTCTTCTCAAGTCCCTGGCCCTGTTTTGGCTGGGAAAGACTGACTAGAAAAACTCCCCTTCAGTGTGTTCTCCTTCCCATGATTTGCCCTCCAGGAGAAAGCAGCTTGAGACAACAAAAGGAGGACAATCTGGGGCAAAGGCCTATCTGCTTTAAATATATGGGAGAAGGAGGTCTGTCTCCCGGAAAATAGAGTTGGCATTCAAACTTTTAAAGTGGGGGAACACCAAAACAACTAGCAAGCACAAGACAAGACACAGGCCCAGAAAAAGACAGGAATGATCCTGTATATTGCATTTGTTTTGGGCAAACCTTCATGATAGAAGGGCTGAAGCTCAAGAAAATCTCTGTCTTATCACCAGCTAGTTACAAAAGCAAGAAACAGGCATCTCAGGGAATAAAACCTAGAGTTAACATTTTAAAATGTTAATATACACAGTGTGCAACAAAAGAGTACAACACAAAGAAACAGGAAATGGTGCCTATGCAAAGGAAGAGGATAAAAATCCAGAAAAACAACAACAAAGAAGACCAGTGAACACACCTAACAAAGACTATTAAAAAATTATTTTTAAAATGTTCATGGAGATGAAGGAAAATACAAGAACTAGAGGATATCACAAAAACAATGAATGAGCAATATGAGAATCTTAGTAAAAAGATAGAAAGTCTAAAAAGGAAACAAACAGAAACACTAGAGTTAAAAACCACAATAACTGAAATGGAAAATGCCCAGGGACGGCTTTAAGAGCAGACTGGAGCTGGCTGAAGAAAGAATCAGTGAACTTGAAGACAAGACACCTGAAATAAGTCAGTCTGAGGAGCAGGAAAAAAAAAATATATGAAAAGCAAAAATACCCTAAGACACCGCTGGAACACCACCAAGCATACCAATATATGCCTTATAAGAGTTGCAGGAGAAGAAAAAGAGAACAGGGCAGGAGGAATATTCAAAGAAATAAAGACACAGAACTTCCCAAACTGAGCAAAAGACATGAATATGCACAACAATGAAACCCAGATAACACTGTTATATACTGACCATCACACTGTTAAACATAAAGGACAAAAGGAAAGCTCTGAAAACTGTAACATGTTATGTACAAGGGAATCCTACTTAGACTGAGTGCTAATTTCATCAGAAACCATGTAGGCAAGAAGGCAGTGGAAAGCAATGGCCAACCAAGAATTTTACATCCAGCAAAACTCTCTTTCAAAAAATGAGAGAAAGATTTAAGACACTCTAAGATAAACAAAAACTTAGAGAGTTCATCACCAGTAGACCTGCCCTAAGAGCAATGCTAAAGGGAGTTCTTCAGATGAAATGGAGACTAGACAGTTGCTCATAGTTACATAAAGAAAGACCTCTGGTAGGGGTAACCATTTGGGTGATTATAAATGCAATGCATTACTGTATTGTAATGTTTGGTATGTAACTCCACTTCTTACTTCCTACAGGTACTAAACTGTAAATGCAGAAAAAGTAATGATAAATCTATGGTTTGGGACAAACTGTACAAAGACATAAGTGGAAACAATACAAAAAAAAGTGGGGGTCAGAGGGGTATAGGAAAAGTACATGTGCAGTATACTACTGAAGTTAGTTGGTATCAAGTCTGAATGTTATATATTTAGGATGCTACATTTTAACCCCAGAGTGACCACAAGGAAAATATATGATGACTGCAAGAGACTCACTTAAAGCCAAAGGTACAGGGAGATTGTGGGTGAAAGGATAGAAAAAATATATGCCATGTAAACATTAGCCAAAAGAGAGCTGGGGTAGCTATACGAATATCAGAAAAAACAGACTTTAAGAAAAAAATAATTATGAGGGACAAAGGCAGTCATTATATACTGATAAATGGCCAATTCAACAAGAAGATGTAACAGTTATAAATATATATGCACCTAACATCAGAGCCCCAAAATATATGTAGCAAATAATGACAAATATAAAGGGAGAAATTGACAGGACTACATTAATAGTAAGAGACTTTAATACACCACTTTCAATAATGGATAGGACATCTAGTCAGAAGATCAATAAAGAAATAAAAGACTTGAACAATACTCTAAACCAACTAGACCTAACAGACATAGACAGAACAATTCACCTAACAAAAACAGAACACTCTTCTTAAATGTATATGGATCATTCTCTAAGATAGACCATATCTTGGGTCACAAAGCACGTATCAATAAATTTTAAAATATTAAATTCACACAACCTATCTTCTCTAACCACAATGGAATGAAGCTAGAAATCAACAACAGGAGAAGTGGAAAAATTTAAAATATATGGAAATTAAGCGGCATACTCTTAAACAATCAATGGGTAAAAGAGGAAATTAGGAAATCTCTTGAAGCAAATAAAAACACAACATATCAAAACCTACAGGATGCAGCAAAGGCAGTGCTGAGAGGAAAATTTAGTCTAAATGCTTACATTAAAAAAGAAGAAAGCCTTCAAATCAGAGACCTAACCTCAAAACAGGAAGAACTAGAAAAGAATGGCAAACTACCCAAGCTTGCAGAAGGAAGGGGGAGAAAAAAAGATTAAAGGAAAGATAAATGAAATAGGAAAAAACAAAACAGAAAGAATCAACAAAACCAAAATTTGGTTCTTTGAACAGATCAATAAAATTGACAAATCTTTAGCTAGACTGACATGGAAAAAAGAGAGGAGGATACAAATAATAAAAATCAGAAATGATAAGAGGGTCATTACTATCGACCCCACTGAAATATAAATGACTATAAAAGGTTCCTAAGAACAACAGTCGCCAATAAATTAGATAACCTAGATGATTTGGACAAATTCTTAGAAACATACAAGTACCTTCACTGACTCAAGAATAAATTAATTCCTAGTAAAAAGACTGAGTCAGTAACCAAAAATCTCCCAATACAGAAAAGCTCAGAACCAGATAGCTTCATGGGGAAATTCTACCAAACATTCCAAGAAAACATACCTCCAATTCTGTTCAAATTTTTACAAAAAATTGAAGAGGAGGGAACATTGCCCAATTCATTCTACAAGACCAATATCATGCTCATACCAAAGCCAGACAAAGACACCACAGTAAAAGAAAACTATAGACCAGTATCTCTAATGAATACAGATGCAAAAATCCTCAACAAAATACCAGTAAACTGACTCCAACAGCATATTAAAAGCATTATACACCTTGACTGTCATGGTCAGGTTCATGTGTCAACTTGGCCAGGTGATGGTGCCCAGTTGTCTGGTTGGGCAAGTGCTGGCCTATCTGTTGCTATGAGGACATTTCACGGACTTTAATCATGGCCACACTGGCAGCATCCACAGCCGACTGCATTTGCAATCAGCCAAGGGGAGTGTCTTTTGCAAGAGTGACGATCTAATCACTGGAAGGCTTTTAAAGAGGACTCAGAAGAGACAATCATGCTTCCTGCTTCAGCCAGCCAACCTTTCCTGAGATTTCACTAAGGACCTTCATCAGAGCTGCCAGCTTGTGGCCTGCCCTACAAACCTTGGACTCTACATCCCCACAATTACACGTGAGACACTTTTATAAATTTTATATTTACAGATACCTCCTACTGATTCTGTTTCTCCAGAGAACCCTAGCTAATACAATGACCAAGCGCAATTTATCTTTGGTGTGCAATGTTCATTCAGTATAAGAAAATCAATGAATATAATACACCACAGTAACACAACGAAGAAAAAAAATACACATGATCAACTCAACTGATACAGAAAAGGTATTGACAAAATCCTGCAACCCTTCTTCTTCTTCTTTTTAATATTTACATTGACACATCTTTGCACACATACAAGTCCATATGTGGTATACAATCAATGCTCATATCATCACATAGTTGTGTATTCATCACCATGATTATTTTTTTTAGAACATCTGCATCACTCCAGAAAAAGAAATAAAAAGAAAAAAGAAAAAACGCATACATACCTTACCCCTTACCCCTCCCTCTCATTGACCACTAGTATTTCCATCTGCCTGATTTCTTTTACCCCCTATCCCCCCCATTATTTATCTATTTATTTTTTTATCCATAGTTTTTTACTTATCTGTCCATACCCTGGATAAAAGGAGCATGAGATAGAAGTCATATTGATTGCAAAAGTTGTACCTTTATAAAATTGTCTTCAAGAATCAAGACTAATGGAACACAGTTCAGCAGTTTCAGGTACTTCCCTCTAGCCACTCCAATACACCATAAACTAAAAAGGGATATCTATATAATACATAAGAATAACCTACAGGATAACCTCTTGACTATGTCTGAAATCTCTCAGCCACTGAAACTTTATTTCATCTCATTTCTCTTTTCCTCCTTTTCATCAAGAAGGGTTTTACAATTCCATGCCAGGTCCTGGCTCATCCTAGGCATTCTGTCCCACACTGCCAGGGAGATTTACACTCCTGGGAATCATGTCCCATGTAGAGGGGAGGGCAGTGAGTTCACTTGTTGAGTTGGCTTAGAGAGAGAGGCCACATCTGAGCAAAAAAAAAGAAGTTCTATGGGGGTGACTCTTAAGGCATAATTTTAAG
The DNA here is from genome assembly GCA_004026745.1 of Myrmecophaga tridactyla. Taxonomy (NCBI): domain Eukaryota; kingdom Metazoa; phylum Chordata; class Mammalia; order Pilosa; family Myrmecophagidae; genus Myrmecophaga; species Myrmecophaga tridactyla. The sequence continues at coordinate 25,594 of PVIY010020571.1, forward strand.
TTAGCTTAGTCTATACTTTGCAGGAATAAGTTTCATAGGGGTGAACCCCAAGATCGAGGGCTCAGTATATTGATTTGGTTGTCCCCATTGCTTGAGAGAATATCAGGAATTCTCCAAATGGGGAAGATGAATGTTTCTCCCTTTCTCGCCACTCCCCCAAGGGGAGTTTGCAAATACTTCTTCACTGTCCAAATCACTTTGGGACTTATTGGGGCATCACACTAACCTGGACAAACCAGTAAAATCTCATGCCTTATTCAAGGTTCCATGTACTTAGGCCCATTGATTTTTTTTCTTCTCTTTTTTTTTTAACATGGGCAGGCACTGGGAATCAAACCTGGGCCCTCTGGCATCACAGGCAAGCATTCCTGCCTGCTGAGCCACCATGGCCTGCCCAGGTCCATTGATTTTTGACCATGGTGCTAAGACAATTCAACAGGGAAAGAATAGCCTTTTCAACAAATTGTGCTGGGGACAACTGGATATTCAGATGCAAAAGAATGAAGTCAGACTTCTACTTCATATTACATATAAAAATTAACTCAAAATAGATAAAGAATTAAATGTAAGCACTAAAACTATAAAAACTCTTAGAAGAAAACATAGGATGAATCTTTATGACCTTAGATTCGGCAACAGTTACTTAGATATGACACCTGAACATAAGTAACAAAAGAAAAAAACAGATAAATTGTACATCATCAAAACTTAAAATTTTTGTGCTTCATAACACATGATGAATAAAGTGAAAAGACAACAGACAGAATGTAAGAATGTATTTGTAAATCACGTTATCAGAAAGGGAATTGTATCCAGACTACACAAACAACGCTTAGGACTCAATAATTTAAAAGACAATCCAACTTCAAAATGGGCAAGCAATTTGAATAAACATTTCCCCAAAGAAGATATAGAATTGGCCAATAAGTGCATAAAAAGATGTTCTACAACATTAGTCACAGGGAAATAGAAACAAAAACCACAATGAGATACTACTTCACACACACTAGATGGCTACCATAAAAAAAAAAAAGAGAGAGAAAGGTAACAAAAGGCTTTAGCGAGGATGTCAAGAAACTGGAACCTTCATACACTGTTGGTGGGAATGCAAAATGGTAAAATGGTACAATGGCTTTGGAAAACAGTCTGGTGGTTTCTTAATAGGTTAAACATAAAGTCATCATATGACCCAATAATTTCACTCCTAGATATATATCCAAGAGAAAAGAAAATATACATATACACAAAAATTTGTACAAAAATGTTAATAACAGCATTTTCATAATAGCTTAAGTGGAAACAACCCAAATTCATCAATTTACGCATGAATATACAAAATATGACATAACCATACAATGGACTATCATTCAGCAATAAAAAGGAATGAAATATAGAAAAATGTTACAACTCAGATGAACTTTGAAAATATAGTAAGTGAAAAAAGCCAGATATAAAAGAACACTTATAGAAATTCAAAAAAATGGAAATGTACAGAGACAGGAAATAGAGTGGTTGCTTAGGGCTAAGGTGAGGGAATAGGAAGTGACTGCTAACGAGTACTGGGGTTTCTTTTTGCACTGGTTAAAAAATGTTTCAAAAGTAGATTGTGGGATGGTTGTAGAGCTTTGTAAATATACTAAAAACCACCGGACTGTATGTATTAAATGGATGAATTATGTGATGGTTGGGTTCAGCGTTGGCCTAACTGCAAAGATATTTCATGGATGGATGATAAACCAGAAGGTTGGTTTATTAAATCATCACACAATTGACTGCACCTGTGACTGATTGCATACATTATGTAACTGTATCTTCCACAAACAAGAGAATCCAATCAGTTGGTTGTGATTCAATCAGCTGAACACTTTTAAGGGAGAAGAGAGGATTTTCACGGTTTTTCTTCAGCCAGCCAGCTGGCTTAATGAACTATGAAGTTCATTAAGAATTCCATTGGAGTGGAGTGCTGCCAGCCTCATGGCCTGCCCTAAGGATTTTGGATTCTTATGTCCCCACGGTTGCAAGAGACACTTTTATAAATCGCATATTTATAGATATCTTCTGTTGGTTCTCTTTCTCTAGAGAACCCTAACACAAATTATATCTCAATAAAGCTGTTGAGATAACAACAACAAAAAAGTTCTAATACCAGGGCTGCATTTTATCTGTGTGCCTTAGTTTCTCATCTTAAAACTAACATAAGTTTACCTAACAGTTTCACAGAGTGCTTGTGGAAATAAAGTACAAAAGAAGTTTGACATAAGTAATATTTAAAATAACTTACACTGACATCAGGTATTTTATCAAATGTATGTTTCTTCAATAAGACTATAGGAACCTTAAAAGTAAGGATTGGGTTTCTAACCCATTTATAGCTTCCACTGACACGAGATATTTTAATTTATCAAAATTTGTGTTTCTTCAACAAGATTGTAGGCATCTTAAGGATGGGTATCAGGCTTCTAACCCTTCTACAGCTTCCACTGCTTTAAAAGCACAACACTGGTACTCTTGATAAAAATTGTTGCTTGACTCAAGTTTGCCCCATCTCCTTTCCTGATCCACAACATCTCTTTCCTTTGATTCCTGGCTTGAAGAAGAAACACAATCTCAATCAAGGGGCTCCTAAAACAGAATCAAAGGCTTAGTCCCAGTACTCAGCTAGTATTGAGGACAAGTATTAGCAAATCTGAGCACATAAACACTCATTTTCCTCTCTACTACTGTTATAACTAGTAAGTTCCCTAAAGTGAAGTCTTAATCTCACACATTTTTTATATTAAAAAGCCGATTTTGGTAAACCAATAATATAGAAATAAAAGTACTTACTGCCAACAAAAGGATCAGATTGAAAGAAATCCAAGTTTGTATCTGTAACTGGATCTGTCAGTGAGCTTGATTCTATATTACAGTGATCTTCCTATAAAATAATTTTTAAAACAATTTTTTTAGAAACCAAAGAAGTTTTAAAAGGTTAAATAAAATGACAAATTTATATCATGTGCATGCTTTGAAAAATCAACTGAAGGTAATTTAACAAATATCTCCATGGTCAAAAAGTATACCTGACGCACTTTTCTCTTTCCTTAGCTTAAAAAACTATGTAACCCATCTAGGAAACCAGTGATAAGAACATTTATAAAATTATTTTTTACCTCTTTTGAATGTTTGTCATCGCTGAATTCGGAACAAAGTTTTTCAGTATCGGCCACAGTCACCACTTCCTTTTTATCAGTCACACCAGAAGGTGGTATTTCAGGACTACTTCTTGCCTATAAAATACCAATGCTTCATGGACAAACAATATATATTTCTACTTGACAAAGGAAACTGACAAAGAAAACCAAAAAAATATTTTAAAAAGATGACGATGACGAGCAGAGCATGTTTACTGAATGACTTCTATAAACTTTCTTAGGAAAATATTATCACTAACCATCAAAGTCAGAAACCTTCAGTGCATCCTTAATCACACCCCATTCAGTCATTCCCCAGATACTTTCTTTTTCTCAAATGCTTCCTCTCTACCCTCACTACCATTATCATGCATTTACAAGATGATTATTTATGGTCCAGATTACTGTAATAACCTTCCAACTGCCTTTCTACCTTCAATATGAGCCCTTCTAATATGTCTTTTTCTGCCATCCAAAGTAATAGATAAAAATGTGAATCTGATCATGACCTTTCTTTAAGTTCTTCAGTGGCTACCCATTGCATTACTTTCGGATTTAAATCAGTAGGAAGTAAGGCTAACATAGAGACATGGGCATCTCCATTTCACACCACCCTTACGTCTTTGAAGGACAGCCCAGTAATCAACCAGACTTCTGTGCTTGAAAGAATATTGCATAACGTATCAAAGATTACACTGTCTAACTAAAATTACGTCTGTCAATTTTAAATACTTACTATCTCTCAAACTTACATTCGTCTCATCATCACTCCCATTTCTGCTTAAATTCAGGCTTAAAACAACTCTCACATAGACTATTTCAGCAGTCTTTTAACATCTCTTTCTTGTTGCTGGTCCTGTTCTTCAATGCATTTACCACATTTTCTAAAAGGTAAATTTAAATCCTGCTACTTCTTGCTTAAAATTCTTCAGTGATTAGTTGGTGCAGTGAAATAAATTACCAATGCTTCCACATGAACTGAAATTTCTTATCTATTGTACCTTTCTGATCTAAAAGTGGTCATTTTAAACATGAATACATGACAATCACCCCACAGAATTTTTTTTATAATCCTTTTAATTTCTGTATTTCTGAGGGTTTGGTAGTAATACTCCCCCTGCCTTTCATTTCTGATTTTAGTCATTTAGTTCCCTCTCTTTTTTCCTTTGTCAGTCTAACTTAGGTTTGTCAAATTTGATTTTTGGTTTTGTTGATTCTCTCTAGTTTTTTTATTCTCTACTTCATTTATCTCACTCTTAAGAGGTTAGGTCTCTGATCTGACAGCTTCCTTTTTCTTTTTAAATGAGGATTTATTAAGATATATTCACACACCATACAATCCATCAAAGTATACAATCAATGGCTCATAGTATCATCACACAGGTGTGCATTCATCACCATAATCAATTCTTCCTGCTTTTTTTAGTGTAAGCATTTAGAGCTATACATTTCCCTGTCAGCACTGCCTTTGCTGAACCCCATTAAGTTAATTTTTAAATTTTTTTTCATGGGCAAGTACCAGGAATGGAACCCAGGTGTTTAGCATGACAGGTGAGAACTCTGCCTGCTGAGTCACCGTGGCCTGCCCCCCATTAAGTTTTTGTATGTTGGGTTATTTTCATTTGGGTCAAGAAATTTCCTAATTTCCCTTGTGATTTCTTTTTGAACAAAACCACTGGTTGTTTAAGAGTCTGTTGCTCACTGTGAACATAATTTTATATCACAAGGCTAAAAATTTTAAAAAGTATATTGTTTAATTGCCATGTATTATGACTTTCCAGTTCTCCCTTTGTTATTGATTTCTAGTTTTATTCCATTTTGGTAAGAGAAGATACATTGTATGAATTCACTATTTTTAAATTTATTGAGATTTGTTTTGTGACCTAATATGTGATCCATCTTGGAGAATGAGCTATGTGTACTAAAAAAGAATGTGCATTCTGCTGCTGTTGAGTGAAGTGTTCTGTATATATCTATTAGGTCTAGTCGATTTATAGTATCGTTCAAGTCTTCTATTTCCTTACTGATCCTTTGTCTAGAGTTCTACCCATTAAAATAGTGTACTGAAGTTTCCTAAAATTAATGAACCACCTATTTCTCCCTTCAAATCTGTCAATATCCACTTCATGTATTTGGGGGTTCTGCTGTTAGGTGAGTATATATTTATAATCACTATGTCTTCTTGTTGAATTGACTCTGTCTTAAAAATACGTGTACCTGGCTCCATCCCAGAAACTCCAGTTCAGCAAGTTTGAGGAAACACACAGACATCAGTATTTTGATAAAGTATCAGAGGTAATGCAGATACCCACTACAAAAAGAGCCTCATCTCTTACCAATATTCTCCCACCAACACAAGATACACTTTGAAAATTTCTCATGACTTTGTAAATTTTTTCTCTCATCTTGTACCTATAATATAGTTTTCCTCTGCCAGACTATACCACCTTCTTCGTTTAACTCCTCACTTGTCAAACCTTACTTGTAAAGCTCTCCCTACAAAATCTTCCCTGATATCACTCCCAGTTGTTCTACCTGATTATTCTGTGCTTTCTTTATCACAGCCCTTTAATACAATGTTACACTACTAGACTACTGGAAAGTAGTCTTAAAAGTCTATTGTCTCTGCAGCTCTCAGGCTTAATACAGAACTCCTACACAGTTGGTGCTCTCTGAATAACTGGTAAGTGAACCTCTTCAACATTATGTAATAAAGAATTACTTTCAGACTGAGATGGTACAATCTAGGAATGCCTAGAGTGCACAATGATAGTGACTAAATGTACAAATTAAAAAAACGTTTTTGCATGAGGAAGAACAAAGGAATGTTACTATTGCAGGGTGCTGAAAATAGATGGTCATTCATATTTTAAAACTTCAACTTTTTTGTGAGACTAAAGCAAAAAATGCTTATTTGGAACAAAATTTAAATTTTGACTAGTGCAGTACCTAATATAACTTATATGGACAGGTTGACTGAACACCATAAGTACATGGAACCTTGAATAGGGCATGAGATTTTTGTAGGTTTGTCCAATGTGATGCCCCGATAAATCCCAGAGTGACCTGAACAGTGAATAAAGAAGTACTTGCAAAGTCCCCTTGGGGGAATGGCGAGAAAGAGGGAAAATTCAACTTCCCCATTTGGAGAATTCCTGATAGTCTCGCAAGCAGTGGGGACAACAAGTCAATAGGCCGAACCCTTAATCTTGGCATTGGTTCATATGAAACTTATCCCTGCAAAGCATGGGCTAAGCCTACTTAAAATTAGGCCTAAGAGTCACCCAGTGACCCTCTTTTGTTGCTCAGATGTGGACTATCTCTCTCTCAACCAACACGGCAAGCAAACTCACTGCCCTTCCCCTCTCTATGTGGGACATGACTCCCAGGAATGTAAACCTCCCTGGGAACATGGGACAGAACTCCTAGAATGAGCCCCTGGGACTCGGCATCAAGGGATTGAGAAGACCTTCTCGACCAAAGCAGGGAAGAGAGAGGTGAGACAAGGTGGAGTGTCGGTGGCTGGGAGATTTCGGACAGGGTCGTGAGGCTGTCCTGGAGGTTATTCTTATGAATTGTATAGCTATCCCCTTTTTGGAGTATGTTTGGAGTATGTTTGGAGGGGCTGGAGAGAGGTGCCTGAGGCTGTGGAGCTGTGTTCCAGGAGTTATGTTTCTTGAAGATGAATGTATAGTGATATGGCTTTCGCAGTGTGACTATGATTATGAAGACCTTGTGTCTGATGCTCCTCCTGTCTATGGTATGGACAGATGAGTAAAAAATGTGGATTGGAAATGGATAAATAACAAGGGGAACAAATGTTAAAACAAATTGAATAGACTGAAATACTAGTAATCAATGAAAGGGAGTGGTAAGGGGTATAGAAAAAAAATAGGGGAAACAAAGGTTAAAACATATTGAGAGGATGGAAATATTGGTGGTTTGTGAGGGGGAGGAGTGGGGGTGCGGTATGTATGAGTTCTTTCTTTTTCTTTTTGTTTCTCTTTCCAGAGTGAGGCAGATGTTCTGGGAAATAATGGTAATGAAAATACTGCTGTGTGATAATATTGTGAGCCATTGATTGTACAATATGTATGGAATGTTTGTACATTAGGAATGTTCGTGTTTGTATGTTGTTTTGGCTTGTCAATTAAAAAAAAGATATACTTTCAGTCTTGGGTGACAGTCTTTAAATTTTTTTTTAAGTTTACTGTCTATAGAATTATTATTTTAAAAATTAATCCATTAAAATGACATTTTACGCTACTTAAAAGTATAGAATTGTTGTCTTTGACTCTAAAACAAAGTCTCAATTGTTCTCATATGAGGTAAAGCCACATATTAATATTAGGTATGATATCAACAAAATTTTTATCTGAAACCATTTTTTTTTCTGAAGTTGACTATGAAGGAATGACTAGACTCACTGGAGATTCCTCATGTATGGGTTCAGACTCTAGATTGCTCTGGCCTTCAGCATGCTCATTAAGGTTGGCTGTTTCACTGCTGCTAGTGCTGAGGCTGCAGTATTCTGTAGTACCATTTACAAGAATGCTGTGTGGGCTACTGCACCAATTTAATTGATTATTATGGTTTTCCAGCTCTTTCATTTCCATCAGTTTCACTTGCATCTGTCAACACAAAGTAGAAAAAAACAAAATTTATTACTAGAAAAACATGCAACATAAAAATGGCTATACCCCTAGATTTCATCTAAGATAAACTTGCTTCCTTTAAGGAAAAACCTTTGGAAACACAGCTTGACTTAGAGGAAAGATTTCAATAATCACTCTCGATAAGCTTCTCTCCTGAACTTCCAGAATACACAGATTCGCTTTTATCTATTTTTGAAAGCCCCAAGAATTTTGATTCAAATATCTGCAAATTGGTAGTCCATTAGAAAAGAAGGGCCAGGGGACTGGTATTGGAAAAAGAAAGCAAATTGATAAAATAAGGAAAGAATGTGTGACAATGCTTTAGGAGAGATAAAGGAAGTTGGAGTACACACAAGGGTTTAGAACCATTTATACTCTTAACTGGGAAAGAGGGGAGTAGAGGCAAGGTAAAACGAGTGAGTATTCTATGTATGGCATTATTTATTAATGGACTCAAGCCCTAGGAAGTATTATCTAAATCTAAGTTATGCCAAGCAGGTTAAATAAAGGGCATTCAAAGATTTTTTTTTACCTCAAACAAGCCTGTAATTTTACATTCCTGGGACAATAGTGGGACATGAATGGAGAATTCAATTAATTCTAAGACATATAAAAAGAAAAATGTTGGAGACCAGATATCCTCATCGATAATAAAGAAAAACAAATTTACAAATATCTCTAAGAAACTGAGGAGATGGGAGATTAAAAAAAGGAAAAAAATCTCTAGCAAAAAAGGAATGACATGGAATTTTACCACATAGTATCCATTTATTTTGTAAAATATTTTAAAATACACTGAGATTTCTTTATTTAGTATGCTGTTTGTTTGGTTTTTTTATTTTTAGCAAATATAAAAATTACCTATCAACCTTTCATAAGTTTACTCAAGTCCTCTGAACCTTAATTTCTCCACCGGGTTTTAAGTTGCTGACATTGGATTCTGCAATTTACTGTAAGTTTTTTCAGGGTCGTATCCTGGAGAAAGAATACTATATTGAATCAGGAGACAGGTTTTAAAACTAGTTCTGTCACTTTCTAGCTAACTGTTCTTAGTCAGAATAACCTCTTCAAGGCTCTATTTCTTAATCCGTAAGATAATTCATATCTGCACAGAGAATTGTTATGAGAATCAAAAGAGATGATATGATATAGTTGAAAAATACTGTTTAAAACGTAAAGGTCTATGTAAATGATGGGCAGTGTGTGTAAAAATGCCTGGTATGCTACATTTCCCACTCTTAAAGCAGTTAAGTTTTTTCCAGTACCAAGTTTTCTCCCTGTTCCTTTTCTACTTATTTTACCCCAATTTTAAGAAGTTAAAGTCCTTGAGCTCCTTGAGGACAGGGACCATACTTTCTGCTATCAACATTGTATCTCCAATGCCTAGGACAATGATTTATGTGCTCAATATATGTTCACTGAAAGAATACAAGCACTACACTTATCTACATTTACAATTTAAACAGTAGACATCAATACATATGTATCTACCATTTTTTTTGCATTTAGAATTTAATATAACAATCCAAAACATTTATAATACATACCATATACTCTGCATATTTCTACTCCCATAGAGCAATGAATTGTAAACATTTTTTAACTTTAACTCACAGAAAGAAACGTATTTTACTTCCTAACCCAGTAGACAGATATGTACTTATTTCGATATGTCTGCGTCATGTATAGGTGTACATAAATATAAACACAAAGATATCGTGTAGACATACACATATAATGTGTATTCATGTATGTACACAAACAGTGGTGGAACAGAAGCCTCAAGAAGTAATACTTATCCTTACTACCTGTAACTATCACATTATTCTCTCCTATGCCATTAAAAATTTTTTATTATGACAAATCAGTTTCATGACCCACTGTAATCTCATAATTTGAAATAAAAAACCTTAATACTATCTTAACTTCATCTATCATATAGAGGAAGGAGTAAGTGGAAATACCTGCCCAGCAGACACTTCTAACTAGGACAGCTGGTTCCTTATGGCTATTTCTGAGACATGTAGAATTTTGAACAAAATTAGACTTCCCTATATCTGACTTTCTCATGCACCTGTCTGTAGGCTTGTATTCTTTCTAAGAAGGGGGATCTTCTTAGTATCTGCGTATACTTAGAGGGTCAAAAAAAAAAAAAATCAAGCAATTAACATAAGCTCTTTGCAAATTGTGCAAGAGAAATGCAATTATTAGAATGCCAGAGATATTTATATTGTACAAGTACAATAAGTACATATATATTTTTAACAATAAGCATATTTAAGATCCGAGATTCTTTGCTTTACTCTTGCCGCACATACTGGGAAAGAAGTAAAGATGAAAATTTAGTCAGTCAAAAAGATCTACTTAGTTAACCCTTTTCCAAAAAAGTCATAGTTAAGCTTTAGAGAGCCATCAGAGTCTCAGGCTAATTTACATATAGACTTTCATTTTTATAGATGTATGGACATACAGTGCTTTCTGTAGGAAGGATACATAAGCCACTGAGTTAAACTCTGTAAGAAATGGGTATGTTTATTCTTAAAGTTCAGAGATCAGATAGGATGTAATTTCTTCCAGAGATACCAAATAGACTCCAACACTCTAAGTACTATAGTTTGGTAAGGCTATTTTTCTTGCTGAAAAATAATGTTCTCTTTTCTCAATGTTGATTTATAATAATCAGAACCCTTTCTACTTTACTCATTTATACTTTACTTAAAGAAGCCTTCTTTCAAAAAAGTCAAAGAAAAGAAAGTTAAAAGACAAGCTACAGACAATTCACTAAGAAGAAATAATCATATATGTTTATGCACCCAATCAAGGAGCTCCAAAGTGTATGAGACAGACATTGGCAAAACTGAAGGGAGCGATGGATGTTTCAACAGTAATAGTAGGAGACTTCAATACGCCACTCTCCTCTAAAGATACAACACCCATAAAGAAGATTAACAAAGAAGTTAAACAACTTGATAATGAATTAGACCTAACAGACATATATAGGTCACTGTACCCCAAAACACCAGGATATACATTCTTCTCTAGTGCTCATAGAACATTCTCCAGGATAGATCATAAGCTGGGGCACAAAACAGGTCTTTATAAATTTAAAAACATTGAAATTATCCAAAGCCCTTTCTCTGATCACAATGGAATGAAGGTGGAAATCAACAACCATCAAAGAACAACAACATTCACAAATCGATGGAGATTAAATAACACAATCTTAAACAACCAGTAGGTAAAGAAATTGTGACAGAAATTAGTAGCTATCTGGAGATGAGTGAAAATGAGAATACAACATTATCAGAACTTATGGGATGCAGCAAAGTCTGTGCTGAGAGGGAAATTTATTGCCCTAAATGCCTATATTAAAAAACAAGAAAGAACAAAAATCGAGGACTTAACTACTCACCTAGAGGAATTTGAGAAAGAACAGCAAAACAAACAGAAGAAGAGAAATAAAAAAAGATCAAAGCAGAGTTAAAAAAAAAAAATGGGGGAACAAAAGAACAATAGAAAGAATCAATAAAACCAAAAATTGGTTCTTTGAGAGAATCGATGAAATTGATGGGCCACTAGCAAGACTGACAAAGAAAAAAAGAGAGAGGATGCAAATAAGCAAAATCAGAAATGCGAAGGGGTTAGCACAGACCCTGAAGAAATAAATGAAATCATAAGAGGATACTATGAACAACTATATGCCAACAAACTAGACAACTTAGATGAAATGGACAAATTCCTGGAAACACACGAACAAGCTAGACTGACTCAGGAAGAAACAGAAGATCTCATCAAATGAATCACAAATAAAGAAATTCAATCAGTAATCAAAAATCTTCCTAAAAAGAAAAGCCCAGGGCCATGATTCCACTTTCTTGACCATGGTAAAGGTAAAATTAGATGCTTATAATACAGAATATAGGGGACTTAGAGATACATAGAAGCTGGGTAAATGGTTAGCTAATGAGGTTGAACTCAAATGTAAGGGAATAGACAGAAGTGAAGGTGGTTCTCTAGGGGGGCTATAAGTAATATTAACATATTGAAGATGAACAAGACTGAAAGGGGTCGTATAGAACTACGTGTCCCTCTGATTAATACTAGAAATATAAATTAGTTCTTGCAAGAACTACTTCAAAGGTATGATTCATGTACAAAAAGAGCTTAAGTCTCAGGGTACGGGGGAAAACTGCTATTGCATACTATGGGCTATGCATCAGCACTACCCACAGCAACAGCAGAGGTCTATTATGGGGGGAGGAACAAGAGTTAAGAAGAAGTTTGGATTTCCTATTTGGCAAGGGTGTCTTTATTGGTTTTCTTTCTCTTGGGAACAACGAAATTATCTAAAATTGAGAGTGTTAATGAATTGTGGATTCATCATGATCCCTGATGAATGCAGGTGGCTGAAGGATACACTGACTGAGAAGTAGATTGGCAAATGATGGTGTACACTTATGAATGAATGTTGTGTTTCTACAAAAAAGGAATGAAGTTGTGAGGCAAGCAACAATATGAATGAATGTGTGGCACATTTGGTGAGGCAAACTAAGCCAGAAAGAAAAGAACAACAATGGTATAGTCTCCTTTAGAAAATGCTTATAAGAAAACAGGGGCCTAGATTTTAAGTTTTTATAGCAGACACATTTAGTCTGGAGGGGTAATTATTATTTCTGGATTTTGAGAGGTTATTTTACAGATAGATTAGATAGATTAGATAGATAGATGATAGATAAATAGATAGATAGATAGGGTAGATAGGATAGATAGATAGATAGATAGATAGATAGATAGAAAACCTGTTATTTAGAGATAAGAATGAAGCCAATCAGATTGGGGTTAAAGTAATCCAGAACACAGGGGTAAGGAAGACAGCATCTGTGTTTCTGAACTACACATATTCTTTGAGACTCAATGAAGACAAGTTTATTTTGTCTGGAACGGAAATTTGCTGTAGCACATAAACTAACTCAATTTACCTGTATGGCTCATTTGAACAATTGAAACACAGGGAGGCCAGAATAAGAAAGAGGTCCTTTAATCCTACATACCTTAATATACTACCTGGATACATCCTAGAGTATATTGAGCAGATAATCAAAAAGTATTGGCAAAGACCCTTGAGGGATGGGGACAAAACTATGGAACTATTAAACTTTACCATCAGGAAATACCCTGTGTCAAACTATAGGAACACCCAAATCCCTAAGCTTTTGTGAAGCTTATGTAGGTAGCAGAGAAGCTTAGCCTACCTATAAGTATGCCTAAGAGTTACTTCTGGAGGACCTCTTTTGTTGCTCAGATGTGGCCTCACTCTCTCTAAGTCCAACTCTGTAAGTGAAACCATCTCACCTAACATTCTATGAAACCTCATTCTTCATTTATGGAAATCTAGAAATAAAAGAGCAAAGCATCTACACGTAAGATACAATAAAACACTGCACATCTGTCCCCATAAGGAACAACTTCCTAATTTAAAAAAAATAAAGGTTTCTAAGTAAGCAGAATGGATTTCAAAATTAGATTCATAAAACGGAAGATACTGGGTTATTTCTAAAAATAAGCTACACCTTTTAGGCATTTATGTTCCAAACACCATGCTAAAAAATGCCTCATGTGTTCTGCTTCATTTAAACTCCAGCAGCCCTAAGAGGTAGGGATGATACTAATTATCCAATTTTAAAGATGAGGAATCTGAGATTGAGGTGACTCAGCTAGTTAAGTGCAGAGCCGCATGTAAACTTAGACCATCTAACTACAAAGCCAACATTATTAATACTAATTCAATGATAATCATCAGATGTTCAAGAAGTATAATAGCTATAACTTATGACAGGTGACAAGAAGCCTATTTGTAGAAAACTATTAGAAAATAAATAGTACCCTAAGCAGAGGGAGAAGAAGAATTTGAGGAAGTATTATAGACTAAAAGGATTATGAGAGCCATTTAAACTTATTTCTTGTGTCCATAAAGACTTACTGAGCTGATTTCCTGTTGTGAATCTTGCAGGTTCTGCTGAAGTGGTCTCAGCTGAGCCTTCCCTGACTCCACACACTCCTCTAACTCTGCTGTTTCTTGCTGTAGGCGGTTCAGCTCTTCCCTGGCTTTGGCTAGTTCTTCTTCATAGGTGGAGATCTGTGATTCTTGACTAGTTAATTCAGCTTTCAAAGAAGAGATCTATAATATGAAGATGAATGGGAATAAAGGGGGATTGAGAGAAGAGATGTCATTAAAATACAATACTTTTATTTGTTTAATTTACTATTTTGGCTTTTTTTAATGTTTTTTTTTTTGGTAGAGAAGGGCAATTGTAAACAGGATAGAGGGGAGATGAAGGCACAGGCACCACACAATCAACCAAAACATGGAAAAATAGCACATTAAGTATTTCTATTTCCTCTAAAATGGGCCTATATTTACTGGATGACCCTTGCTCCATCTCTCTCATATGCCCAACTACTGACTAGATTGCTACCTAATGGCAACAACAACAAAAAATAGAGCTTTTCCTCCTAAGCCAGGAAAAGCAAGTAAAGTATAAATGCAAGCAGCAGTGAACAGCCAGACTTTGTACCAGCTGGGCCTCCTCAGCACATTTCTTTCTGACTTCCTTGAGTTGCTCTTCCAGCTGGGCTTTCTGTTCATCCAGTTCATCAAGGAGTTCCTGTACTTCCTGTTTCTGGGCCTGTAGCTTTTGCAGATTAGTATTCTCCTTTTGAACTTCATCTTGAAGATCCTAAAATACAAGAAAATTATCATATTTCTCATCTTTGGGAGCAGGGGAAGGAGATTTACGTTCACAATTTTAAAAAGTCTATCAAGGCAAAATAAAGTCTTGTCACATTAAGTATACTGTGTTTATGGATTAAGGAACTCATAGCTTTAAATTCAATCTTTACTAGATTTACTCTTTGACTGATTATTCCCTCTTCCTGAAAGTTCTTCCCTTAGGTTTCTACATAGCTCCACCCCTCACTTCCTTCAAGTCTTTGCTCAACTGTTACCTTTTCAGTGAGGCTCAGTTTCCCCGTCAAATACAGGGTATAATTTTATTCCTTTTTTGCAACCAAAATGATCCACATACCATATAATTCACCCATTAGAAGAGTGCAATGCAATGGTTTTTGTATTCTCAAATACAAGAACTGTGCAACCATCACCACAATCAATTTTAAAACATTTTTCATCCCCCCAAAAGAAACCCTGTACTCATTAGCAGTCACTCCCCCATTTTTCCCCAAACCTTAAGCCCTAGGCAATCATCAATCTATTTTCTATCTCTACGGATTTGCCTATTCCGGACATTTCATATAAATGAAATCATACAATATGTGATCTTTTGTGACTAGCTTCTTTTTAGTATGTTATCAAGACTCATCCATGTCGGCATATAATTTCTGAACAGCTTTACTGAGATTTAATTTACAAAATTTGCACACTTTAAGTATACAATTCAATCAAGTTTTAGTAAGTTTATGCACTTGGCAGCCATTGCCACAATCCAGCTATCCAGTTTTAGAACACACTTTCATTACCCCACAAAGTTCCCTCAAACTCTTTTGCATTTAATCCCTTCTCCTACCTCAAGCCCCAAGCAACTAACAATCTGCTTTCTATCGCTAACAGTTTTGCCTTTCGCAGAAATCACACATAAATAGAATCATGTAACACGCAGTCTATTGTATCCAGCTTCTTCCACCTAGCATATCTTTGAGATTCATCTCTATTTTTGCATGAATAAGTAATTCGTTCTTTCTTATTACTGAGTAGTATTCAACTGTATAGATATACCAGTTGCTGAACAGCGGGCTACTGTAAGTAACACAGCATATTAATTTATCTTGCTTGTCATCTTTGTCCTTCCACTAGTACATAAGCTCCATGGATGCAGAGTTGTTTTAAACTTTTATTCACTGCTGTATCCCCAGTTTCCAGTATATAAGAAGCACTCCATAAAAGAGTGATGAGTAACAAATGAATCATAAATTCATCAATTCTTTCTTAATTAATCTATACAATCCAATGAAAATCCTGCAGAGTTTTTCAAGGAACCTGATAAGCTGATACTAAAAAATACTGGAAGAGAAAAGGACAAAAGAACAGCTTTATAAAATGAAAAAAGATTTACGCTACTAGATATCATGAATTGCTAGAAAGCTAAAATAAATAAGATAGTTGGTTTTAATGTAAGGATAGACAAATAGATCAAAGGAACAAAAAAGAGAATTTAGACACAGACCTAGGCATATACAGAAAACTGATGTGAAGATATGGTATTACCTGCACCTAGGGAAAAGAAAAACTATTCAGTAAATGGTACTGGGCAAATGCACATGGCAAAAATAATAATAAAGTTTCTAAATCACAAGAAACAGAAAAATAAATTCCAGATACAGTGTGGACCTAAATCTGAAAGATGGAACTTTAAAATGTATAAAAGGAAATGTAGATCTTCAGGTAGGAAAGAATTTCTTAAAACAACAAATAAAGAAAGAGTAAAGAAAAGCTGTATTTATTTATTCATCTATGTGGCAAATCTTATACTTAATGATAAGGGCCATAGATAATAATACAAAGGAAACCTTGGAGATAGAAAAAAGCGGCTATTACCATCACCATTATCACCATGAAACACAGCAGCCAAGATGGTTTGATTAAATGTATCCTTTGCCAATTGGAATTCCTCATCTAAATCACAGAAAATCATATGAATTACTATTTTCTTAATTCTCTGAAGAGTGATACATTACTAGAACTATTCTAGACGCACAGAAGAGAAGTTAATTTGTTACATATGAAGGATATTTTAGGGAGCTAGGGTTTAACTGTCTCCTGGAACCACAGATTAGAAAGCAGAAGGGGTTGATCAGTCTAAGCATGCACTGGCAGGAAGTGGGCAGAGAGCTTGAAAGGGATGAGTAAAATTCTGAAAACAAATTTCTAATAATAGCAATATCTTTCTAACAACATAAATTCAAAGGTCCCAATAATCTTCCCTCAGAATAAGAATCTAAGAATAATAGAAGGAAACTTACCAGAGGCCTCTGGTTATTCCAAGGAATATACAAAATAGCATCATCATAATAGCAACACTTCACTAAACTTACAATGGGCTACACTGTCATTCAGGTAAGGAATCTTCCTTATATAAACTAATTTATAATCCTTATGATACAACTATGAAGTAGCTATTATTAATATTTCCATTATGCAAATAAGAAAACTGAGGCACAGATGGTCTAAAAATTTGTGGTAGATTCAAGCCATGTGCTGATTCCAAAGTCTGGGCACTTAACCACTATGCTATAGTCTGTAGACAAATGTCTCAAACATGTACCACTATTTTCTAAATACATGTAGATGCTCCTGTGATTAAATAAAATACTGAACAATGCTTTTATAAACTTTTTATCTTTTATTTTCTCAACAGACTAGTCTCAAAGTACAACTACTATCATGTTGCTTTCCTAAAAAATTCCTTTAGTAGGACCATCACAATGGATGATGATGAAAGACTCTTCTAATGCTACACGAATCTTTGTGATTACAGGCTCTCAAGGGCGAGCTCCTCTTTCTACTTATCATTTATCAACAACATGCCTAAATTTTCCACCTTTCTTATACTGTTAGCTGATTTCCTCCTTTCCTATACTCAAATATGGAAATATACATTTAGATAAAACCTGACACTGCCTCTCAATAAATACTGGCTGAATGAATATAATGTCTTCAATAATTATGCAACCCAGTCCAGAACCTCTGATCTTCTCTTTCTGCGCATTTAATCTGTTACCAAGTCCTATTATTCCACCCTAAAAATCTCACTTTAAGCTGTTTACTGTTATTCTGGCTTTCTTTATCCTTCTTTGACTTGTAAATGGTTTTCTCTACCTTTGTTTCTTCCTATTCCAAATGTCCAAATTGGTTAAAGGAGTTAACTTTAATCAGTCCGTTATTTTAAAAGCAGATGATGATTTCCTCTCATCATTAGGTAAATGTAAAACTTGATGCACAACACAATGAATCTTCAAAGCTGTGCCCGAAGTTATCCTTCTACTTCTTCTATCACCTTCTTCCCCTCATATGAACCAGTTCAGCCTCAGAAGACCTTCTTTCTTCAATAAGAAATATACTACTTAAATGTCCTTGTGCAGTTTTCTTTGCCCTTAATGCTATTCTACAACATTACTATCTGCAAACCCATTATTAATTCTTTAAGGCCAAGCTAAATTTACTCTCATTTGACCCACATTACATTATTATTATTATTTTTTTACATGGGCAGGCACCGGGAATCGAACCCGGGTCCTCTGGCATGGCAGGCAAGCGTTCTTGCTGCTGAGCCACCGTGGCCTGCCCTTTTTTTTTTTTTTACATTATTATTATTATTTTTTTTTTTTCACATGGGCAGGCACTGGGAATCGAACC